>PVIC010001848.1:49408-84955 GCA_004025085.1 Thryonomys swinderianus | reverse complement strand
GCTGGCCCTGAGCTCACTATGGTGCCCAGGCAAGCCGCCGCGAACTCAGCAATCCTCCTGTCCCTGCCTCCCGAGTGCTGGGATTACAGGCGTGAGCCACCACGCCCAGCATTATATGTGGTTACCGGGGATCGAACTCAGGTCCTTGCGCTTGCAAGGCAGGCGCCGGAACCACTGAGCTAACCCTCCGGCCCTGGGGCTCCTCTCTTGACCCCCGACAGTCACCTGCAGTGTCAGGTCCTGCTGCCACCCTTCCTGCCCACATTAGCATGGGCTGCACACCTCTGTGGGCTCCCATAGCTGCCCTTCCCCTGCCCAGGGCATCGTCCTCATAGTCAAGGGTGGCCAGGCTCTGGCACCTGCCTTCCCCTTCCCAATCTTGGCCCAGGCCTGCAGCTATCTCCATCTGGGACACACTTTGCCCTGTCTGTGCCAAGTGCCTCCCTGACCCAAGAGACTTTCAGCCATGTAGGAGCATGGTCAGCCCAGCCTGGTCTTCAAAGCCCACATGCATGGCGTGCTGGCTGTCCTCCACTCCTCCTGTGCCTCAGGCGGTCCTCTTTTCACATCTTCCACCACAGGAGTCAGGAAGAGGCAGGATCATGGGTTGAAGTAGGGACCCTACTACAGTCTCCAGCAACCCGACTGGCTATCTCTACTTCCTCTCCAGTGGACCCTTTCCATCGTGGGACAATCTGGCTACACGCTGTCCTTCCCCATATGCAGGGGGAGCTGAGCTCTGGGCCATGTCGGCTGTGCTAATTCGCCTTCCATAGCCCAGTGCCAGGTGTGCAACGCAGAGCTAGGAGATCAGGGTGAAGTACCAGCTCGATCACTAACACAGCTAAGAGGCTCAGACAGATCTCTTTTGTCTCTTGGCCTCCATTTCCTTATCTATAAAATGGAGGTGATAGCAGAAGCTACTTCCTAAGAATTGTACTAAGACTGGACGAGTTAGTAGATACAGAGCTCTTAAAATAGCATCTGACATAATAAGTGCTCAATGAATTATATTATCTGAAGTGAGCTGCCTTTCATCTGCATGATTCTATTTGCACAGGGGTAATGTGCTTTTAAAAATACCCTTCCCAGGCCGGAGATTTAGCTCAGTGGTTCCACTGCCTGCCTTGCAAGTGCAAAGCCCTGAGTTCCATCCCGGTAACCACATACAATGCTGAGTGTGGTGGCTCATGCCTGTAATCCCAGCACTCGGGAGGCAGAGGCAGGAGGATTGCAGGAGGATTGCTGAGTTCCAGGCTTGCCTGGGCTACATAGTGAGCTCAGGGCCAGCCTGAACTACAAAGGGAGACCCTGTCTCAAAAAAAAAAAAAACAAAACCCTTCCCGCAGCCCAAGTCCCACTTCGGCCTGCATTGGTCTTGTGTTCTTTACCCTGCTACCTCTGCTGCACGGGGCCACTGTTATGCAGACAGAAGCTGCTCGCCTGATGCAGTGACCAGCTTTGTTGAAGCTGTGTGACACAGTTGGCTTGTGGTGGTGACCTTGTGACTGGCTCAGTGAGCAGGATCCTCTCACGTGACCCTCATAGGCTGAGAGCCCCGGGCTCCAACAACCTTCACCCTGCCCAGGTTTTCCTTGCGCCACTCAGGCCCGCAGTGAGTCTGTCTTCTTGTCCCCCATTCCCTGCAGTGGTCTGACCTTGGCCCCAAACTTAGCCTATCAAGCATGGCAATCTTGGCTTTGAGGTCAGATCTCGTTCACCTGTCCTTCCACCTGCTTTTGGTCAGAGGGTGATGGCTGCCTATGGCATGTTCTGTGTCTCACAGACAGCAGGTGTGAGCAGGGCGGGTGATGTGCCTGAGCACGTGGTGGCCACACCACTTCTAGCGAGTCTCTGCTTCCTCCCAACCTCTTCGCTTGGCGACATCCTGTTCCTACAGGCTCCCTGGATGAGGGCTGGACCGTCTGACAGACGCCTGGGCAGCAGGGAAGAAGTGAGAGGCTCTGACACACCCAGCTTCCCTCCCCTCTCAAAATTCTTAGCTATTTTTTTCTTTATTTTCCTTCCTGTGTTGAAAGAGCTATGGGGCCTGGACCATGGTAAGGGTTTCCTGGGGACATTCCATAAATTCCTTGTGGGCTGTTTCCCTGGAGAGGGTGGGAGCAAGAGGCTGGGCGAGCAGGAGGCGGCGGGAGCCCCAGTGTGCTCTCAGGTACCTCCGAGTGGTGTGGGTGGCAAGGAGGAGTGAGCTGCGTGGAGGAGGAGCAGGTCCTATGAGGTCACAGAAGCAGCCCAAGAAAGGCCAGGGCAATGGTGAGAAGGGGCAGACAGCTGCAAGTTGCAACCAGCTGTGGGCAGCCGCGCCCCTGCCTTGCCCCGGAGCCCCCTGACTTGCATCACTGGTCAGCCTGGGCTCCTGCAGTGCTGAGAGAATCTGACCAGCTTGGGTGGGGTGGGTGGCTGGGACAGGTGCCAAGCAGCCCCTGTGTATTTTGTGCAAGAGGCACAGGGACGTGCAGTGGTCCATACAGCACCCTGGATGTCTGACCGGCCTTCACTTCCGCCTTCCCCTCCATGCTTTGCTTCCTTTGAGTCCAGGGCTGGAGGGAGTGGAGACACCAGCATCCAGCTGACTGAGCAAGCCTGGGCCTGAGAGTGCCTTTCGACCTCTGTCTCTGGGTTCTAGGCCTGCTTCTGTAGGTTAAAAGGGTGCCAAGTTGGGTCACAGCAAGCAGTAACTTGTCTGGATCTCTATGTTTGGACAAGCCACTTTTCTTCTGCAGGACTCAGTTTCCTTAATGAATACTGAGAACAGTGGGCCAGATGACCGCTAAGCTTTCAAGAGAAGGTTCTGTTTTCCAAAGCAGCTATCCCATGTGTGAGCCCTTGGTGAAGGCCAGAGGAGGAGGAAGGGAGTCAGTGCAGATGGAGAATGAGCTTCCTTTGTAGAACTTTCAAGAGAAGAAAGGAGACAGTGTCATACTAACACTCACCAGTGCCTGAAGGTGAGGGGAAGAGTTAGGGCTGGTTATGAGGCACCAGCCTATTCTGGGCTTCTGCTGTCCCTGAGCAGGGTTTTGAGCAACTCAGGTAGAGGCGGCTGCTTGGGCAGACGCATTGGTAAGAGGAGCCCCATGGGGAGGAAGTCTGAGCCACAGAGTACACGGCCGGACAAGGAGAGCTTGGGCTGGATTTCAGCCCCACCAGGCCTGAGGCCCTGTACCAGCAGCAACAGCTACCTACATTTTTACAACTGAGACCCATAATCTGCATCAACCCATTTTGTTCAGTTCACCAAGGACTTCTGACAAGAAGTAGCAGCCTCAGGGTCCAAGTAGAACTGTGTCCAGTAAAATGTACCTCTTTTTCAGCACTAGAGGACGCTCCTCAAATGACTCCTCCTTTCTCTTATTTTGGGAAAGCAAATGGAAGCCTCTCTTCCATGTGCTAAAAAACAAAGCCAGGGTCCTCAGCCCCAGGCAGAGGGGAGGACCCAGGACAGTGGCAAGCAGGGACTTTTCCCAAGAGCGAGGAATGTCAGAGGGCTTTGGTATCATGAGAAGGACTCTGGAAGGCTCAGCACCTTCTCACAAATCCCGACCGCCTCGTGGTACCTCAGAACAACAGCATGGAAATTCCTCACCAGGCTCCTCCCGCTGTGCTGTCTCCACAGTCCTTGACAACAGCCCTCCCAGGGCTCTGCAAGGATTAGGGAAGGAGCTGCGGGTGGGCGGCACTGACGAAGGGGGAATGCGGTGGGATGGCGGCTGTTCCTGATCCACAGGTGCCGGGGCATGGGGAGGTGGCAGGAGGGCACGCTTGGGAAAGGGGATTAGCTGGGACCGGAAAGAATGTAGCTGCTGTAATCCCACGTAATGAACTGGGCCGTCCTCCCGCTTTGCGCCCCAAGCCGGAGACAAGCAGGTACAGGCTGCTGGGTTCAGCCCGCCACGCCACAGCGCCCTGGGCTCCCAGCCCTGCACTGGCTGCTCCCTCTCGCTGCCCAGGCGGCCAGGCAGGCCCAGCATAAGACGTCTGCTTCCGCCTGCACCTTGGGGACCAAGGTGGAAGGAAGAGGCTGAGACTACAGGAAGAAGAAAGTCACACTGTGGCCTCTCACCAGGCAGCAGCAGCAGCTACCTAGGTTTTTGGAACTGGGACCCATCCATAATCTCCTTCAACCAACTTTGCTCAATTCACCAATGACTTTCGACCAATACGATCAACTCTACACATCTTAGGGAGGGGTTTAAAATGTTGCTGTTCATAATATAAGTAATAAAAAATAAGTTCCACTTGATTTGAGAATGAAGAGTGACTTTTTCCCCTTAGGCAGGTACCTAGCTTGGCAGGGTTGAAGTGTTTGTGTTCTCCAGACACCCACTGACTGATAGCTGCTGGAAACAGCGCAAAGATAAGCTACCTCCTGCTCCACTCTGTGCGTCTTTCCTCCCAAGACAAGGCAGCTCTCCCAGCCAACAGCCCCTTCCAGAAAGTGCGCTCAGCCGAGGAGCCACCTGGTGTCATGGCAGCCACACTCGCAGTCTTACCTTTTTCAGCTTGCCGCTCTTTGTCCCCACGAAAACCACACTGTAGCCATTGTAGACGTAGGAGGCCACGGAGGTCATGCGGTCACGGCTGGTGGTATACAAGGTCAGGCCCTCCACAGGGGTGGAGCCGCCCAGGGGCTGGTTGATGTCCAGCCCACAGAAGTTGTCATCAATGGGCACTGGCTGCAAAGGGAAGGGGCCAGGTGAGTGACGTGAAGGTCAGGGAGAGGGCAGTAGCATCTGCCACCTCTGGCTGCCCCCCACCCCCCGCTAGTCGGACATCAGGCCTTGGAGTGCAACTATGAGGGGACCAGTGCATGCTACAGCCCCACTTCCCACCAGGGGACTCAGATGGCACCCTGACTCCCATGGACCTGGAGGAAGGAGGTGGAGCCACCTCCATGCAGCTGGGGCCCCCTCGCCACCCCTCTTGTGCCAAGAGAGCCAGGTATGAGCCTATTTCCTGGTTAACTGAACACCTGAGGATGGTGTTAGCCAGGGTGTCTTTCTGTCGGGGACGAACTTTACTTCAGTGGAGAGTCAGCCTACAGGCAGCACCAAGACCTGCCGCCAGCCTGGGAGGCTTCTTCATCTCCGGGGCCGAGCACACCGAGTTCTAGGCTGAGGATGATGTGAACTCTGCTGCTAGGCAGCCCCGCACAGCGCGGGATCGAGCTACTCAGAGAGGAGGGAAAGAAGCAGTCGTTCACTGCTGGCGGCTCACAAGGAACAGTGCTGAGTGGCACTAGCGCGTTGGTGCCGGAAACCAACCAGGCCGTGGTACGTACACCAGGGGAGCCAGCACTGCTACCTGCAGGGCTTCTTCTCCTTGCTTGGCCACTCGCAGCCACGCTGACTCCTCGCTGGCACGTCATGTCAGAGGCAGGTAAGAAAGTGAGCGTCCTAGACGGGAAGGTCTGGGCCATCAGCTCCTGCATTTTTACATGGTCTACTTTTCCCCCTCATCCCTGCCCCCCAAGAACAGCTGCCCATAAGAGCTGGATGAGCCACACGTTAGTCCAGCTGGGTGACCCTGAAAATGTCACATACCCTCGTGGGGCCTCAGTTTTCTCACGTTACTGGACAGGGTAATTACCAAGCTTCCTTTCAGCTCTAAGGCATTGATTTCATGGCTTCAGTTTCTCCAAGGATACTAAAACCACACTCTATGCAGGTTGTAACCCAAGCCAGCTTTTGAGAAATGGTGACAGGAACAAAACCCTTGCTGACCATGGTGGTTCTTTGCATTCTCCCGACTCGCAAATCTCCGGGACTGTAGAGGAGCCGGCCTTCCTCAGCCCAAGTCCCTGGGTTCGGCTGTCATTCCTTTCTCTCCACAGTTCCTTTCTCAACATATTGTCACAGATGTTCCCACCCACCTGGTGTCCCTGCACTTTTGCTCGAGTTGCAAAAACTTGAAGTGCAACTTTCTTGGAGGCAGAGTGACTCCCAGTGCTCTTGGACTGGAATGAATGCCAATTTCTGCTCTACCGTTTGCACTTGTTTCATTTTAAACAATTTCCTTAGACTTTGGAGACCTTGTGTTACCATCTGCAAAGCGGGTGGCCATGTGTGGTCGACAGTCGCTCTGGAGATTGAGGGAGACAGCACTCAAACCGCGTTGATGACTCAGAGAGTCACGGTCTTTACCACCTTCCTGATCCCTTTGCTGGGGATAAAGCTCAAATCTTTGACCTGAATTTCCACATTAGTTCGGATGTTATGCTCAAGTCAAGTTCTGGGGCCACAGTGTCACCTCTGGTCACTGCCTAGGAGCCTCTGGGTGCACAGGCCCTTCCTCTGTACCCTGCTGCCCAGGCTGCACACCAGGGGCACAGGGCTACAGCCTGGGGAGCTGGGTCCTCTCTGAGGTCCTACCAGCCGAGATGTCACCTCTCCCCCAGTGCCTCTGTGTCCTCTGGTCACAAGCCCAGGCTTGTCCTGCAGGCCCAGAAGCATAGAGGGTGTCGTCTTCCTTTTCTCTCTGGCTCTGGAGCCAGTGGTTTCCTCCCGACAAGGCCCTCTGGGCAACGGGAACCGCAATGGAGTCTTTACTAGTTTAACCCTCTCCCTCCTCCCCTCCCCTCCCCTCCCTCCTCTCTCCTTCCCCCCCGCTCCCCTCCTCTTCTCTTTCTTCTCCTGCTCTCCCCTCTCATCTTCTAGTCTCTCCTCTCTGTTGCTTGGGATCTCTGCCATAAACCATAAGTGTCAAAAAACAAAATAAAACAAAACTTGGAAGGGACCAGGTCCGGTTTCCTCCTTTTACAATAGCAAGACAACCAAGCAAATAGCTGACTTTCTATTGTGATTAGTGTTCATAATCACCCTTGCTCATTCATGAACATTTGTGTGCTAGGTGCCGTGCTGAACATTTTACATAAGTTTTCCCTTTGACCCTCACAATAACTACAGAAAGAGCATAATATTATTTCTGTTATTAAAATTAAAAAGATATAGACAGGGCCAGGACCATAAACTATCAAAATCACACAGGATTAAGTGGGAGAATTGAGTTGTAGTGCGATCTGCTGGGCTCCAAAACTGGCACCCAAATGCCATCATCAGGGTCAAGCAAACACTGACAAGAATGAGGCAGCCTTTGCTCAGGCCAGATCGGCACCTCAGGAAGCCGCCAGGTTCCTTAGCAGCCTCCATTCAGCGCATGCAGAAGGCTGGCAGACATATGGGCCTCAGGCTCAGATCCACTTGGGGTGTGGACTAGGCCCACAGCACTTTGCACAGAGAGCTATTTTTACCTTTGCGTAATCCCCAACTGTGGTTAACACCCCGGGCACACGCTAATCTCCATACGCTTCTCATCTGGTCATCACATAACTGAGTGCTATGATTCCCATTTCACAGATGACGATGTAGAGACACTCAGCTACTTCGGTAGCAGGAAGCAGCACAGATGGAGTTTGGACCCTAAACTTAGGATCGCTACCTTTTGTTAGCAGGTTTTAAAAACATTTTTCTTTCTCCTGCTAGATTCTGTTTCCCGGGAGAGGAATAGCTGTGGTTATTTCTGTGCCATCCCCAGAGCCGAGTACTGTGCGAGGCTCTCAGGTGATTGTGAGGCCCTCCTGATACATGGACGGGTAGACGGATGAGTGAAGGATGAAAGATGTGCGTGGAGGGATGGATGGAAAGGACCTAGGGGAGAGGAGGAGCTGGAAGGAGAGAGGAAGAGAGGGATGGGGAGATGGCTGGAGGAGTGGACAGCGAGGAAGGGAAGGAGGAGGGATGGACGCAGCACAGGAGGAAAAGGAGGATGAAAGGAGAGAGGGAGGGGGTGGGTGGAGGGCGGGTCACAGCGAGCACAGGTGCGTGAGGCCGACTTTCTTGCCCCCATGTCCTCAGGTGTACACCCCAAGGATGGCCTCCCCTTCCCGGCCTGGGCCCAGGCCCCGCTTCTTCTCCAGTGGCTCTCAAGGTTCACTTCCTTCCCTCTCCTCCTTCTGGACATGCCACACTGACATGGACCCCGGCTCTCTGGCCCAGAAGACCACGCAGGCCCCCTCACCCAGCCCACCTGTCTCCCCTCGATCCAGCTCCTCTTCTCAGCCCCCCAAACTCACTTGGGCACCACACTCTTTATTTTTGAGGCTGGCTGTCTGGAACGCTCCCCAGGACATGACCTGTCCCTCCTCTTCCCTTCTGAGAACAGCCCTATCTCATGAGACAGCCCTGGGGTGCGGGCTCCCTCTCAGGGTGGGCAAGTGTCATCATGTCCTGACCATGTGCTTCTGTGTCCATTTGTCTTGCCTCAGAGTGTGTAAGGTCCACAAGGGGGAGCTGGCATGTGCAGGTACATAGGACATACATTCCAAAGGACAGTGAGTCACCGTGCATGCCCCAGGTGTCTAGGATAGTGGGTTTCCGCCTGACCAATGGAGACCAAGACCTCAGAGGCAGGGAACAGGGGCGCAGGGGGCGGCAGAGCCACAGCGCACAGCCCGGGAGCAGGAGAGGAAGTGCCCTTACCGCCTTGGTGCACTGGACGTCCTTGCCCAGCAGCCAGTTGAGCTCCAGGTTCCCCTCGCCTTGGTAGCAGGACTGCAAGCGCTCCTTGATCTGCAGGTTGACTGCACGGATGGGGAAGGCACACAGGGCGGAGTCATCGGGTGGGTGGTGGTACTGCTTCTGCCCTTTGGAGAAGATGGCAAAGAGCACGTCGTCCTGGCGGCTGATGTTGAAGGCCTGGGCCAGCGCTTCCCCGGGCCTGGCCAGGTATGCGGCCTGCAGGAGGCGGTACTCCACGCCTGCCCGTGTGCAGCCGAAGGGTAGGGACACGTATGAGTGGAATTTGGGGTCATCCTTGCAGAGACGTACGATGCGAGATGTGTAGAAGAGGTCTCCGGCAGAGTTGATGGATACACCCTCTGGGGTCTCGGGCTGCACGGTGAGGAAGTAGACGAAGCCCCCACTAGCGAAGCCATAGATGTAGAAGATGTCGAAGTGGGAGACCAGGGCCAGGGTGTCCGAGGGGATCTTGATGAGGGAGGAGACGAAGTCACTGTGCAGCTCGTAGTCGAGCATGGCTGAGGACTCGGGGTCGCGCGGCAGCTTGCGGCTGGACAGTGTGGGGAAGTAGTCCTGCTTGCCATCCACGGCCGTGCCGATGAAGAGCTTGCCGTCCTCGCCCTCGGAGCGCACGATCACCCCGTACATGGTGCCCGTCTTGTTGACGCTGGACAGGTAGTGCTCCTTCTTGTGCGAGGGCTCCACCAGGATGAAGAGGTCGTCCAGCCGCAGCAGCTTGCAGACGCCCTGGTAGAGGCTGCCGCAGGCCAGCAGGCGGTTCTCGGAGTAGTCGATGAGCAGCAGCTTGTTGACGTTGTTGGTGAGGGTGAGCACCTCGCTGCACGGCTGCACAATGAGTGGCGGGTAGCAGGACTTGTTGTCCTCCTCCGGCCCTGTCTTGTGGGCCACCTGGATTGTCAGGTTGCCGGTCAGCTTGTAGACCCGGTTGATGGCCCCCACATATACGGCCCCTGTCCCTTGGTGGACAGTCAAGTGGTTGAAGGTCCAGTCCCGGTTCTCAGAGTGGAAAGTGCTAAACTGAGGCATGCCAGCCGTTGTGGGCACCAGCAGCACACACAAGCCGGCGAGCAGGACCAGAGGCCAGCTGTCAGCCTGCCGGAGCAGGGCCAGGGGCTGGCGCCCCCCTGGCGCCATCCCAAGAGGGCCGCGGACAAGGAAACTGCTCCCCTGGGCTCTCATCAACGCCACCTTCCTGGGTCAGCCTCACATGGTTCTGGAAAACACAAGGCAGAGAGGTCAGACCAAGAACAAGTTCTAGGAAGGTGGCAGGACTGCTTGACCCAGGGACCCCATCCTGGCCGCTCCACGAGTCTCTTCCTTCTACATTTTGGGTTTTCTATTTTTATCACATGTTCTCCCTCCTAGCGATGTTCAGGGAATCCTGTTATCTATTTTAGTCTTCAGCCTTTACACTGTAAAATACTTAAAAAATTTTTTTACAGAGCATCCCTATTTCTGTCCTTTTAAGACGCCGTTTTTATCTCTGGGAGAGGTTAAGAGACTGCTGGAGTTCACCAGCCAGTCGGCCCTACCAGGGGCGGAAGCGTCTTCCCACCCAATCACTGCCCTCCTGGTCCCGCTCCTCATAGCTCATTAGGCAGGCTCTCCGGGCTCCCCCCAGGGCCTGGCAGGGTAGAGAAACCCCTCGCTTCCCAGATTCCCGCTGCCCACAAGGCTGTTCTCCACTCGCCACCCACTGGGGAGAAGAGCAGGGCCCCGAGCGCTGCCTCCCCTCCCTGCTGTGGCACTTAACACTGGACTCCTGCATGTGCCACTCGGGCTCACAGAGGCCTCTGATGGGAGGACATGCTGTGGTGCCACAGGATGCTTCTGTTTCTGTTTCTCGGCAACGGAAACCTGGGCAGCGAGCACCCTTGCTCGGGGGCCTGGCTCTCTGAGCCCAACGTTGGTTCCTCCCACAGGAGCTCTCGGCTGGGCACATGTGGAGGGGCAAAGGGTGGCAAGTCGAAGGCTGGAGCCCTCCAGCTTCTGCCACACCTCCTGCTGCCCAAGCACCTGTGAGATGCTCCAAGTACCCAGTGCGTCTCCAGGCCTGAGCCACTGCTGCTGTCTGCACTCCAGGGAACCAGCGACAAGCTGCCAAGACACCAGCACAAGGCATGGGGGGTGACCATCATCCGGCTGCTGGCTCCCAGAGTACAAGGCAGCCTGGTAGTGGGACCAGGAGGAGGAGGCAGCGACCGTCTGGCATGGAGATCCTTTTGCCAACTAGACAGATCACCTGGCTCCCTTCTTGGACGAGTCCAGACAGAATTAGGCACTGGAGGCGGCAGGAATAGAAACACTCTGGCGAGGAAGAGACCGCGCTCTGAGGCCTATCTGTCTGTCCCTCCACTCCCCTGAGTGGCTGCCCTAGGTCACAGTTAGAACACACAGCACTTGCTGGGCCTCCCCAGCTTGAGGAACCCCCTGCTGCACTCCACCTCTGCATCCAGGCCTGGCAGGCGTGACGGTGCTGGGGAGCTCCCACCCAGCCCGTTCCTCCGAGCAGGCTCTGCCAGGGTGCTCTGGGGTGACTCATGAGTCCCCAGGCTTCCTTGGAAAGAGGAAGGCGGCAGTACGAGGCTGACCTCAGCCACTCCGGCCGGCCCTTCCGGCCCCATGCACATAGCGCGCACACTGGCAGAGGCTCCACAGATAGAGCTTTCGGTTTGGAGACCAGGTTATTTTTAGCTACGTCCTGAGGCCGGTAGCAGGACGTGAATTCCTCAAGAGGAGCTGCAGAAAGGAAATAACAAAGTCCTCAAGCTCTCTGGCTGGACTGGGAACTGCGAGGGCTGGTTCTCTGCCTGCCCCCCTCCTCGCTGAGCTCCTCTGGGTGCAGGTGGAGGTCTGGGTCCCCCGGGGTCCCAAGAAGGAGGCTCATGGGGCCACCGCGCTGCGCCTTTGGAAGAGAGACTGCCTGGACTCGAGTGCAGGCTCCTCTGCCTCCTCACAGCACCCCCTGCACCCTGTGTTCAGCTGTGGGTGGAGCAAGGGTCCTGGTGGCACAGATAATACCAAAGAGTGGTGAGGAGCTAAGAAGCCGTCTCACTTCACTGTCAGCCTCCTCCAAAGGCATAGTTGAAAGAGTGAGTAGCTTTGGTTTTAGCGGACTTTGGGATCAGATTTGGGGCCTCTGTGCAGCAGAATCAGGACAATCGCAGTACCGAGCTCTGGTTGTTGGTGAGGTGAAATGGGACAAGGCCGGGGACTCCCTCACATGGCCGCCGGGTCCCCAGGAGGATCACTGTGCGGGTTGTTGGGATCCTCATGCAGCCGCTCCAGGAGGCAGCACTCCGGACGTCCTGCCAGTTCCCGACTTCTCCTTTTGCTTCTAGTCATTCCCTCCATGGGAAGGACGTGAAGAGTGGACCTTTGGCACCCAGCCCTTCCTGACCCAGTGTCAGAGCTCAGTCTGGGGGAGCAGGGTCAGATAGGTCTCTGTCGTACCATGCACAGTTCCCAGCACAGCCTCTCCACAGATGCAGGGAGGGCAGGAAGCACAGGCATCGCAGAAGTGGACCGAGAGACTCAGATCAGAGGAAGGGGAGAGGACTCAGAGCTCGGGTTAGATCTGTGTCTGTGTCACTCAGGAATTGTGCTGTGGCTTCAGGCTGGTCCGGTGTCTCCCAGAGCCCCATTTTTGAGGGAATGAGTCAGTGCCTAAGAGTTGTTCTCTTGGATGAAACGATGCCTTGAGGCCCAGCTCCTTCAGCAACCCACAGCGACTGAGCTGAGGGCCTCCATCTACCTGCTGAGGCAGATTAGGCCGGGCACTTTCCTCTCCCGCCCTGGCAGCACCCGTTCTGCACACACTGCTCTTGGTGATGGCCAGGGAGCTCACCCAGCAGGCACAGGGCCCCTGGGAGCAGCTGTCAGTGACTCTGGACTCAAGAGAAAGCACGGTCTCTGCAGCAAATGTGGCAGACGCTGTAAGCCCACTGTGGCAGTGGGCTTTGGGAGGGCACTCTAAGGCCAAGTTGACGGCCTCCTCCTGTCCATGCCAGTGTGGACAGCGCCAAGAGGCTGTTCCACCACAGCACCCCGTGGGCCAGGCTCGGGCCCCTCCTACCTCCAGGCCTCTCCTGGCACAGGAAGCAGTGTGGCATCACAGGTAGAGCCACGAGCTGCAGGCTCGATGCCTGGATTCGAACAGCTGGAGCTTGCACCTGACCATTCTGTGATGTCATCCGACTTTGCGTACGATGGGCCTCATGTTACCATGAGGATTCAGGACAACGCCTGGCCATCTTAGGTGTCTGGAATCCATTCGCTTTTGTTATCACCAGTTTATGTGCAGTTACCATCAGCTCCTCATCTCCACCTAGACCATGATCTGTCTCAGAATGAATTTTCCATCCTTAGTTTGGAAGAAGCTAGTCAGCATGTGCTCGTGATATCACTGTACACTTCAAACTTCCTCCTAACCCAGTTTTCTGCTCGTGTTAACTTTGCAAGTTTCCTTACAGAAGGAAACTCTTCTTGCCATCTAGTTACTTCCTGTCTAGTTCATGAAGTCACTTGTCACACATGTTATCAAAAGCCTAAGTTAGCCTGGCCTCTGTTCTCCTGTGTCTTCTTCGCTCACCCCCCTTCTCAACTGGAACCAGCCACTGTGGGACTCAGCTGCAAGGCCTTTCGAGATACCTGTCCTGTTGTGCTCCAATGTCAAGGAGACACCATGCTTTCCTCTCTGGGAAGCAGATGCTGCTAAATATTTTATTTAAAGGGCCTGATGGCACCATCTCTGAGATCAGGAACCAAGAGGCAGGTGTTGGTGACAGCCAGAGAAGGCATCAGATACCTTCCTGATCAGCTGCTGTGGGTGTCAGTGCCAAAGCAGGGAGGAAACAACAACTGGGCATTTCCGGTTCAGCTCAGGGGGACCCTCTCCTCCTGGCAGTGCTGTGCTGCGGTCCTGGCCTGGAGGCCGGGGGCAGGCCTCTCTTCTGTTGCTGCGTAGAGCAGCCAGAGCTGGACACCACTTAGATGAAGTGAGTCACACAGCCGGGGTGTCTCCAG
Organism: Thryonomys swinderianus; assembly: GCA_004025085.1. Classification (NCBI taxonomy): domain Eukaryota; kingdom Metazoa; phylum Chordata; class Mammalia; order Rodentia; family Thryonomyidae; genus Thryonomys; species Thryonomys swinderianus. Next base: position 71,375 of record PVIC010001848.1, on the reverse strand, counting down.
GTCCTCTTTGCTCACTGCCACTGTGTTGGCACTGAGGGCTTCGCAGCTGTGGCAGGAAGTGATGCTGTCTCTGCCGCACTGCTGGGTGGAAGACACAGTCTGGACCCTGAATGGCCCCACGAGAGGGGGAAAGGCTGGGCCAGAGGGAGGGCTATGCAGTCAGAGAACTTGGCAGCTCCTCCTAGGACTCACCCAGCCTCCCTGGCAGAGGGTCTGTCTTCTCCCCTGTGCTCCTTTCCAGTTTTCCAGGTCTCGAGAGCGGGGCTGGAGTTTACTCCCTAAAGGAGTTGAGAAGAGCACTCCCTGCTCCCAGCCACCACTTCTTCAGATGAAGCCAGAGTCCCCAGAGAGGAAACAGGTTGTCCAAAGTGACTCAGAAATACAACAGGGACAGCTGGGGTTAGCAGCTCTGTGGAGGGCAGGGGCTCTGGGAGTTGATTCCACACTGCCTGGAAGCTGCCCTGCCCGGAGAAGGTGTGTTTTTATGTAGTGCCCTCCCCTGCTCATGGAAATGAGCCAGCCTGGCCTGAGAGCTGGTGCTCAGGGCAGAAGGAGTCAATCACATTGGGGAGCATGACCTCCTTTGGGTCACCTGGCTCGGGCAAATGTCATGACAGGGGATGTGCCGACATTGCACCATTGGGCCATGGTGCCCTGGGCCACACCTCTTGGACTGCAGATAAACCCACAGACCAGATAGATGTAGTTTAAGCACAGACAGTTTAGGACACAGCAGAGGGGCTGCAGTTAGATCTCCAGGGCACATCCTATCTACAGGAGATGCTGGAACCTTCTGACAAGGACCCTTCCTGATGACTGTCTAGGAATAATTTTACACAGAGGGAAGGGTTTGGACTCAGTGGTGTCAGCGGGCTCCTTTTGGTTTAGATTTTTGTGAATTCAAGTCATCCAGGAGGATAAGACATCTAGATGTGACATTCCAGGGCCTGGCTCCTGCCCCAGGGGGCCTGTCCTAATGTCCCTTGTGCAAAGAACATACAAACATTCCAGCATCACCAGAAGATGACCTCAGAGAAAGTCCAGGCTCATGGGGCAGTGTAAGGCCTAGGAAAGCCTTCAATTAGAGTGAAAGGAGTTATCTGGTATTTAAATAATTATCAGATTGAAGGAATAATCATAGGTTTGAGCTGATTTCTTCCCCACTGTCACCCTGATGGTGTCTGTAATACTATTATTCAAATGCCCATGATTTTCATTGCGGAGACCAGGGGAGAGAGGCAGGTGGGGGGAGGGCGTCAGGGTGGGGGAGGGGCCTTTAATCTCCATGTGACAGGCTGCAGGAGGTACGATTAGTCTTTTTCTTATTTCAGCTGTCACTCATGCACAGACACCAAGATTGTTATTAGCGTTATTTTATGCACGCGATTTAAAGGGAGCAGGGGGAGGGGAGGGGAGAGTGAGACTTCCTATGGAAAATAATGGGACCAAAGGAACAATTTAGATGTCACTGCTATACCAGCTGCCTGTGCTTCATTAACTGAATGTCATTTCCCCCAGACTCCGTGCGGCTGTGTGAGGTTGAGGGTCCGGCCCTCACCCAAGAGCAGCAGAGCAGGAAAGTGTGTGCAGACAGAAACAGGCACAGAGGGCCATGTCCCCAGTCACCTGAGCCTGTCCCTGGGAGGGTGACGCCCTGAGGCTGTGACCAGGACAACTTGGGTGACAGTCTCTCTCCTTGTCTCCCAGGTACAGTCCTTTGCACAGAGGGGACAAACTAGATTGAATGTCCAGCGTCCCAGGCCCAGGCAGGGAGGGGCTCTGGGGAGTGTGACCCCGCCGAGGTCCTGAGGGAAAGGTGCACACCCTGGATGGGGCATTCACGGGTGGCCTCACAGGCCTGTGTGTAGCCTTCTGCTCAGGCGAAGGCCTTGCAAGGGGCCCTGTGCCTCCCGCACACTGGACAGAGGCAGGTGCAGGCTGGGTCCAGTGACAAAGGTGCGGGAACAGGTGCTAGAGCTCAGCCGTGTCTTTGACAACTTTTGTGCCTAAGTCCTAGTCCCCAGGGCCTTGGCATGCGCCTGCATCTGGATATGGATCTTTACAGACATGATCATGTTTCCAAGAGATGAGTACTAATCCAGGAGGGCTGGTGTTCCGAGGGAGGGAGGAAGGGACTGCGGGTAGAGGTGGGCACTCACCTTCTAGAGGGTGAGGGGCTCAGGCAGAAGATTTCCTCTACCTGTGGGGGAGGCGGCCTGAGACGCACCCTTCCCTTGAGGCCTGCCTGCAATCCTGGAACTTGGGAGACAGAGGCAGGAGGATTGCCTGGGCACAATGAGTTCACCACCTGCTTGAACTACATAGTGAGATACTGTCTCAAAAAGCCAATAAAGAAATAAAAGGGCCCAACCCATAGTCACCTTGATCTGGGCTTCCTCAGCCTTCAGAACAGCGAGAGAACCGATGTCTACCTGTGGAGCTGCCCAGCTGTTCACCCTCGGCTGTGCCAGCCCAAGCACATTCCTGTCGCAGGGAGGAGGCATGTCCTCCAACCTTCTGGCTTGGTACTGCCGCTTTAAAGGGAATGGGGTGTGTCTGTGCACACACAATTTTCAGGGGGGACATAAGCAGTCTGGAGCCAGGGACCCTGAGAGCCAGAGCCCCCAGGGATTCGGGAGAACCAAGGGCGCAGACCACAGCACCCCTTTCAGCCCTGGGAAGTGGTGGCAGAGGACCCACTTGCTGCCCGCCACTCCCGTGAGCTCTGGGATGAGAATCAGGGTTTTCTGGTTTGTACCTTTCTGCACGGTGGCTGACTCGCTCCTGCCCTGTGCTCTTCGCCTTCTGTGCTCCTGCCCTGGACAGGACCCCAGGAACACTGTGCAGTGACTGGTGATTGCAGGGGCGTCCCCCTTGTCTGCACCCCAGCTCCTCCTCCACCATGGGCCCTGCCCTGAGACCAGTGCTTTCCACACTGGAAAGCATTGGGGAGGGTTTTCTGGTATTTTTTCTCAAGTCTCTCAGTGGGCTCTGATCGAGCCCTGGAAACCGCACCAGATCTCCCAGGGCCTTAGCAAAACATCCAGTGTTTGTCCTCTCCTCGCTCAGGCTATAAAAGTTTGGAGTTGTCTCCCTGAATTATGAAGGTTCCAAGATGTGCACTCATTTGAGGAGCTGGCGGTGGTGGCGGGGGTGGCTCTGTGCCTTTCTGGGGCACTGGCTGGCCTGGCTTTTGCAAAGTCAAAACAAGATTCATTACTCTGGGGCCGAGAGCAGGGAGATACACCGCCTGACCCTGCAGACCTGCCCCATATGTCACAGGCCTGTCAGAAATCTCCCAGAATTCCCTTTATTATCTAAAGGTCGCCACCCGGGCAGCACAGAGAGAGCTGGATGGTATAAACTAAACTACAAGAGCAATCAATTTCAAGCAGCTGCCTTCCCTACCACCCCATCCTGTTCCCTTCTTGAAGCTCTGCCCTCTTCAACCCCTTTGGGGACGACTGAGGAGAAGCATCCTTGCCGTGGACACCTCCTCTCGGTAAGAAGAGTCTCTGCCAATTAGCAGGGATCTAGGGCACCTGGCCTCTGTGCTCAGGGGTCCCAGAGAGGTCCCCAGCCTCCTCTGACCCCAAGCGGGGCCCTGCGCAAGCCAGGTAGTAGGACTGCCGTTCCAGTAGGCACTGGTGGATTAAAAGACAGGAAAAGGCAGGAGACAGACAATAACACAGGAATGGCTTTCAAAATCAAGTCCCATGGGTATCAGGAGAACTCATACCCTAGGGCAGCATCGTCATACCAAGTCCCATTTGTTTCCTATAACAAAACCAATGAAGAGCAGCTATGTTATTATCGTTATTACCTGTTGTGGTAACTTGTGACAGAGACAGAATATGCCGTCGACAATTCTCTGACCACTTCGCATGGTGGGTGTGCTCCCTCCATCTCACAGACCGAGAAACTGAGGCTCAGCAGGCTTGAATGCCTTGACTACTATCAGTCACCAGAAAGCAGAGATTCTGGAGGTCCCTGCTTTTACCACTATTCCACACTGGCTAGATTTTAAAGTTTATTTCTCAGGCCAATCCACTTCTCACTGGGGAGAACACACCAGAATGTTAAGTAAGACTTGGCAAGCACTTTATTTCAAAGGTCAAGTGTGAGGCTCCACGGTCCTTTCCCCGCCTCAGCTTGTTCTCATGTCTCAGGTCGGGGCAGAAGGAGCTGAGGGTTCCCCGGGGGCCCGACTGCCGTGTGGCAGGAGGCACGCTAGCCAGCCGGCCCCTACTCAGCAACCCCGCGTGAGCTTTCCAAGGAGCTGGAAAAGCTTCTTTCTGCCTCTCTTCCCGTCCCTGTCCAAAGGGAGGCTCCAGCCTCGGGGTTGCAAAACGAGGCAGGAGAGCAGGGACAAAAATGCCCGGCTAAATGATGAATAAATTATAGTTGCTCCACATAATGGCATATTATGCAGCCATTAAACACAGTGTTTTAAAGGAATAATGACATGGCTCCAGTTCACACCAGGGGAAGGAAACAGAAACAAAGGGTTGAAAAAAAAAAAGGCCAAACAGAGCATCAGGAACCGCCGGGCTGTTCCTAAGACTCCACTAGTCTCCCCCGTCTTTTTCCTCCTGAAGCAAAACTCCTAACAGCCCCAAGAGACCACAGGTGAGGTGGCCTCTGTTGTCCCTTCAGTCCTTCCTGCTGCACCAGCTCCTGAGGAGTCAGGCCCACCTCGGGTCAGAGTCAGCGGCCATCAGCACCTGGCGGGGCGCAGCTCTCCGCTCTGTCATCTCCACCAGCCCAGTTTCTGCTGTAGGAGGCTGTGCTCTTCCCAGGGGCCCAGCCTGGCTGCTCTGGAAAGGGAGCTTGCGGCGTGGTCGTGCTGTGGCCATCCTGCCTTCCTCTGCAACAGCCCCTGTTGAGTGCACAGGTGGTGAGGGACCCTGTAGGGTGTGTCTCACACTGCTCCATTTCTCGCGCCTCAGGTCCCCGTGTCTAATTTTGCCAGGCACATGGCCAACATGTGAGATTTACCCATCGAAACAATTCCTTGCTACAGACGGCCCAGGCAGGACCGCAATACCCAGGTGCCCACATTCAGTCCTGCCCAGCTGGCTCCTCCTGATTCCATGCACACCTTGCATGGTGAGCACCGCTGCCATGTACCCCTGTCCGTCTGTCTCTGTCCATCTGTCTCTCTCTCTCACGCCCACCTCCACTTTCTTCTTTGCCTCTCCAAATCCCGCCCAGCCTTAACAGCCCTTCCTGTCTTCTAACATCAACTTTAAAACACTGGCTGAGAAACATGCTGATGTCAGCGCACTTTGTCACAGGTTCTGTCCCTGGGATTCCGTCCCATCTCCCCACTGAGAGAGGCCCACTGAGGGCAGGAGCTATTCCTGCATGGTGGCTGTCAGCAGGAAATTCCTGCAGCCCAAATCTTGAAGAGCTGCAGAGTAGAGACGGGGTGCTCATTTGCTTTCTTAGTCAACACCCCTCGGTTACTCCACACAGTGGTGTCTGTGGAATGGTTTGCAGTGACACGCCTGCTCAGACATTTATCAGATCTGACACTTGGCAGCCAATGGAGAAGGGAAGAAGACTTTGGGGTGCATCTGGGCTGCTGTTTGCCTTGAAGCTGCTGGGAAGAGTCATTCTTGGGCGAGGCAAAGGAGGGGGCAGAGTGAGGAGCAGGAGAAGACACCAGCTCTGCCTTGGAAAGGTGCCAATCCAGATATGTGTGGAAATGTTCAGGGCAGGGGGTTCCGGGGCCTCAAGCCATGTGATAACACAAGGTGTGCCTCACACCAAACTGCAGCACACGGGCAAGACAAAGTGGCTGCAAGCAGGTTGTATTAGGGAAGAGCCCCTCAGAAAGGTTTCAGAAGAGGATGCCATCCAGCCAGGGTGCAGGACGGAACCGGCCTCTAGGGGCAGATAGAAGCTGTACCTGCGACTAGGCAGGTGACCTTGTACCGACCTTTCCAGGCTTACGGTGAGAATCAGCAAAGCGATGAGTGAGAAATTGTCAGCCTCAACGTGGAGTGACACCCGTCACTCTTGCTTCTGTTTGGATAAACCCTGCACACAGATGTCACCTCCCTGCCACGCTGGCTGCCCAGACCTCGAGGACTGGGTCTCAGCATGGGCAGTGGGTGATGGCTGAGCCACGGCCCCAGGACCCAGCTCTCAGCCTGCCGACACCCAGTGCCTTGGTGGGTCACCCAGTCCACGTGTTGGCCTTCGGTCTCCAGAGCCCCCAGCCCCACCGTGTCCCCATGGCATTTAAGGACCCTGAGTGCTGCTTTGTTAAGCCGTCTGCAACTGGAAAGAGGAGCAAAGGGGTAAGGGGAGGAAGGAAAGTGGGTCCCTGGAGGAGGAGACACCCCTCCCGCAGACCGAGGCACCGTCTGCACACAGTGCTGCTGAGGGTCGCAGGACCAAGTGTGTCTTCCTGCCTGTCCCTGGCTCTCCTTGCCAGCACCTTCTGAACTGCCCGGCAGCTTAGATGGTAGAGCCAGCTGCTGCCGTTCCCCAGTGGCGTCTTCCATAGTCTGGGTCCCACCCTGATCTCTGCCTGTCACATGTATTATTGTCTTTCCTCTCTGAGACGCCCAGCCTGAGAACAGACCAGCGCTTTGACCCAGCCTCTCTAAGCAGTGCATGTCCACCTCACTCATCTGACAGGAACAGGCTGCAGGACTGGATGACAGGGACGATGGAAATGAGGTATGATGGCGTCCCTGTCTGCCTTTGGACTCTCGGTGCCAAGATGTCCATGCACTGGACCTGGAAGGCCCTTGAGCACAGCCAGCAGCTGCCGTCCTTTGGGGAAGCATGGGGGTGACTCTAGGCCCTCAAGGCCCTGTCAGCCCAGACAGACTTAGGTCCGGGAGCCCCTGCCCTCTCTGGAGGAAAAACGAATCACAGTGATGGGAGAGGCCAAGACAGGCAGAGGAATGAGCGGCAGGCTAGTGTGGCAGGCAGGCCAGAGCTAGGAGGACCTGGGGCAGGAGATGAAATGCAGTCCCTGAGTGGGAACATGTGCATTCCCTGAGTGGGAGCCGGGCCCAGATGACGAATGGGGTGTGAGAGAGAAGCCAGGAAGAGGGTAGACAGCCACGAGGGACGAGGCAGCAGGGTGAGCAGAGAGAATGCTGGGGTCGAAGAGCAAAGTGCTCCTCAGTGACGGCACAGATCCAGCCCAGGCCCTGCAGACACAGGTTCAGGGCCACCGCTCTCCCTGTGTACCAGGATGGGGTGAGGGGTCCCCCGGACACAGCCCATCCCCATGGTTTCCTCAGAACTTCCTGTAGGCCTGTGAGGCCAAGGGCAGCCTCCACACTACCACTCCATGGTGAAGATTGGCATCTGTGGTTACGTGTGACGAAGGTACCAGGTGTGGCAGTAGGGCTTGGCGGGGGGGCGGGTCCCGGAGTTCAACAGAGCACCCCGCTTGTCTAGCCTGGAGCTGTGGGTTCCCCCACCTGGCACATCCAAGAGGCAGCCACTCCCTCTAGGGGTTCTGCAGCGCTTCAGGTGGGCAGTGCTGTACCCCCACGTGTAAGGGGACCCTGTTAGCACTTTTGAGGATGGAGGGGGTATAGAAAGCTGCAACTCAGAGGTGAGCTTTAGGGGACCCTGTGAAAGTACTAGGCTGCGGCCCAGGACTGGCTAGTGGGAGGAGGGTGGGCAGGGCTCGCATGGGTGATGGCAGACGGACAGAGTCCAGCCAGACAGATCCATACAGCAAGACCCAGAGTGCCCAACAGTGGGCAGAGAGCTGGCTGCCAGCCCCACTCTTGGACCACAACACTGCCATGGTCCCCACACAGAAGCTCTTCCTGCCTGTCGGTGCACAGGCCCCCCTTTCCCTCATTTCCTCAGCCCTGGCCTCGCCTCTGTAGGCCCCAGCATGGCAGATCACTGATTAATTCAGGGCTGTTTAATAACCCTTCTATTTCAGTGAAACAGGCTGTCTTGTTTTCTTTATTTTTAACACTGACTTTCGCTTCTTTGCTAAGCATCTTACTGTCATTTAAATTTCTCTGTCTTGGCCAGGCTGATAACACGCTGGTGTGATCAGCTGCTCTGGTGCTGTTGATGACAGCGATCAGGACCAAGGGCTGCGTTGGCTTAGTGTGAACTGACCACGCCTCAGGACAGAGGTGCCACCCTGCTTGTGGGCAGTGCTCACTCCAACACGAGCAAGAGAGCTCTGGCCCAGAGGCCAGTAGGGTAGGCCTGGCCTCGCCTCCACAGCCTATTGCACTGGGTGAAGGTATGAGAACCAGCTCTGCTTTCTCTGGGCCAAAGGCTGTTTTCTCGGACCAACACAGGACTGGGCCTTCCCTCCCTGGAGTTTCCAGAGCAGCAAGGAGGAGAAGCCAGTTAAAGGGCCTGGGGTGGATGGGTCCCCAGCGCTGCCTGTGATATTTTCCTGCTCTCTGGACAAATCCCTACTTGAGACCTGCTTGTCTTTCGACCTCTTCTTGAATTCTCCCAACTGCGCATCCCTTGTCTTGTGAGCCCTTCCGGGGCTGGGTGGCTTTGGTGAATCTCACCGCCCATCATCCTAGGCACATGGTAAATGTTCTGTATACATGTGTATTCCATCAAATTAAAGTGTGTGATATCAACTTCCAACTTCTTGCAAGTAATGTATCTTCTACCTTGAGGCTCCAGGTGCAAAGCTACCCACTGTTCTCAGTCTGGATAGATGTTTCACCTCCTCCTACAGCCTGGCAGGGTGTCTGCATCCTCAGGACCTAGGGCCCCTGGGGACCTCACAGCTGGTGGAAAGCTTGGCCAACAAAGCCTGGGATGTGCAGGGAAGCCAGTCAGGCGTCTGGACAGCCCCTGGCCCCCGGCCCTCCCCTTGCTCCCTCAGGGCCAGCGCAGCTGCCTGGGAAAGCGCACAGGTGCGCCACGCACAGTCCTGGCGGCCTGACACGGCCTCCCTCCCTCCGTGCCTCCCAGCCAGTACAGGCTGCAGGCAGCTGCTGGGTCATTGTCTCAGCCTCTTCAAGTTGTGAATGCTGAGTCTATAGAGACCGAAACACAAACAGTGCCCACACTGCCTTCTGAGGGGGGCGGCCTGGCCCTGCCAGACCCATTGACTGAGCAAATGGCAAGGCTCGCTGTGGATGGAAGAAAGCTGGTCACAGCTATTCAGGCCAGGGGCCTCCTCCAGCACACTGCCCAGTGCCCAGGATGGGCAGAGGGCATGTGCTACAGGGCAGTGGATGGACAGAGAAAAGGGAGGCCTCCTCTGTGGGAGATAGCGTCATTTAAGCCGCATGCCTGCCCAGCTCCCAGGAACAAAGCCTCCGGAAGCCAGTATACACAGGGTGGAAGCAGGGGGAAGAGGCTGTGGCAGGGAACGAGGATGTGGGGCCAGGCTGGCAAGCGGACCTCTGAGTGGGCAGAGCGCCGAAATGACTGTGAGTCCAGAAACCTGCTTACTCAGCTGGGACCCGGGTTTCTCATCCATTATTTGGGCCTCATAAAAGCTGCTACCAAATAAATACTCAGAAACTTTGTCCATACATTCTACCCAGACTACCCATTTCTTCTGTAATTCAAACTCTTTTTAATAAATCATATTTGGAAAAGAAAACCAAGGCATTGTGTTCTGTCCATTTTCTGCAGCCACATCACCTTCCCACATTCTGCACTCCTAACAGGGGACGAGGCCCCCAGACTCCAGCCTGCAAAGCCGTGGGGGTCACAGCGAGCTTCGCCCAGATATCCTGCTGTGCCCTGAGCAATGACCAGTGCAGGCCAAAGACTGATGCAGAGCACCAAGGCCTGGCCCGGCTCAGGTTAAGCTCTCTGGGCCATGTCTGCCCCATTCATGCCCCGGGTTCCCAGCGGGCCGCTCTCTGAGGGGCAGATCCGCCCCTCCCCCAGGGCTGACTCTCCCAGCAAGGCCAACTCACCAGCTCCTGACCCTGACCGCGTCATGCACTCTACTCCAGCCCACATGAAGCAGACTTAGAATCCAACTCTAGCTGCTCTGAGCCCGCTCTACCCGCTGCCTCTGGCCCAGCTGGGCTCTGCCCTGGGCCCCACTCAGGGCGTAGCCCTTGCCCTCCAGTGCACCCTGGCTTCAAAGATCAGATTTGTCTTCACACAATCCCAACGTGCATGGCGGGAGGAGCGAGGAGAGAAGCATTGGCCGCTGTTCTGCTCTGCGGTCTGGGACACCTTGCCACACCTGCACCCTCTGCCGTCTTCCACCTCCCTAATGTCGGCTTCCTCCAGCTCCAGAATCGTCAAGGGCATGTGAGCAGGTCTGAAAGGCATCATTCAAACTGCGGGCAGGGAAGCCGCGGTCCCGGGGCCGGGCAGGACCCATTCTGCCAGAGTGGCTTCTGCTTCCTCCCTCCCCACTCCTTGTGGTAAGGAGCAAACGGGCGAGGCGTGGTCCCCAGGTGAGAAGCCTCCCAGGAAGGAGGCCGGCAAGTGTGAAGGGAAGCCCTTTGTTCCCAGGCTAGGAGGCTGCTTTCTGAGTCCCCCGGCTCTTCCTGACCATCTGGCTGACCCCTGAGTGGGGCCAATCCTGCCGAGAGTCGGGTGGCTTCCCACCTTCTCATTTAGAGAAGGGCTTGGCTGGTGGGGTCTTGTGGGGTGGGCAGTGCACTAGCACTTCGATCATCTCCAGAGAGCCCTGGGGCAGCCTGACTCCCTGCCCAGCCCCAGGCGGTGTGAGAACAGGCAGGTTCAGAGACTGTGACATCTGGGAACAACCCCCCCCCCCCCCGTGGGCTGAGGCCCAGCTGTGGGCTCAGGAAGGCTCCTGTCTGCAGAGGGAAGGGGCTTGAGTCCTGCTAAGACACCCCCCCCCCCATTCTCAAAATAGACTCTTCTTCCCTGGGGGAAAATGAAAAGCTGGGGAACAGTCGGGAGGTGGGAGGTCAGAGGCCAATGAAATATTTACCCAGCCCAGCCAGGGCCTTTCACTTTCACCAACCAGGAAACCACTTCAAAGCAGCGCACCCCAGTTGCCATTTCTGCCTGCCCTTGTCCTCCTGCCTCTGCAGTAGGCCTGCGTGAACACCACGCCTCTCCTCCCCCACCTCCCTGCCTCTCTCCCGCAAAGGTCTGGCCTCCTGCTCGGAAAGGGTGAGCCTCTGGCCCCTGACCGCACAGTAGCCATAACTGCCAGGCTCCCTAACACCGAGAGACCGTGCTCACAGGACCAAGCCATCTGTGTCTCAGGACACCTGCCCACTTGGAGACCCCCCACTTGCCTCCAGAGCAAAGGGCAGAGTCAGCAGCACAGACCCCAGAGACAAGGCTGCATGAAGCTGCGCAGGGCTATAATATCACCATGAACCCACAACATTCGTGAATGCTCAGAACTACAAAGGTTCCACGTGCCCCCATTTCTGGTACTGGGGCTTGACCCTAGGACCCTCATACTGATTTACATCTGCAGCTCTTGGCTTTGCTATAGTGCCTGAGTTGCCCAGGCAAGGCTCCAACTCTCAAACCTTCTGCCTCAGTCTCCCAGAGTGCTCGGGTTACAAGACTTTTGAAGCTAGGTGTGTGCGCTGGTTCTGCGCTCCCAGGGTCGGACCTTCCCAAGCGTCCCTGATGGGCTCTTCCAAGCCTGGACTGGGGCATTCCAAGGTTCAGGAGGGCACTGCCTGCCCTCTGGGATTACAGGATGTTTTCAACGTGGCTCAGAGCTGCTCCCGTTAACCTACCTCCATGAGTCTTCCTGGGCGTTCCTCCAGGAAGGAACTTTGTCCCAGGTTGTGAACTAAGGAAGAGGTGCCCTGGAGCTCCCCTCCAGTGCCCCAAGGTGTCTGCGTACAAATCTGGGGTTTCTCCCTCAGTTCCTGTCCTTTCAGGGAGCTCATTCAGATATGCGAGGTCAACAGCGGGATTCTGGGCTCTTCACCTTAAAGGGGATGTGGCTCGTTTCTGGCCCAGAGCTTTGAGATGCACTGGCCACCCTCCCCCCTCTGCAGCCCCAGCACTCCGAGAGGTGCATGCGGGGCGCCGGCTCCTGCGGCTCTCCAGCCCTCCCTCTGTCATTCTGCGAAAACCAGCAGTTGGAGCCATGAGCCTTTGGGTCTTGTGCGTGGAGTCACCGTGTTCTCAGCGCTCCATCCGTGATGCCCCTACTTATGTAAACTTCGGTAGATTCCAGTTCCTGCTTTCAGTGTCTTTCTACCAAGGGGCTCAGAGGGCTCTCCTCGCTTCTCCTCTCCTCTCACACCGACCCCGAAACCGAGGCTGCTGTGGAGCAGAGATGGAGCCTGGGAGTCTCAGTCTGCAGGGAGAGCTGGGACCTCTCTGCCAGTAAAGCCCCTGTTGTGGGGTTTGGAGAGAATGTGAGAATGTGTGCATGTGTGTGCACGTGTGTGTGTGTGTGTGTGTGTGTGTGCATGTGTGTGTTTGTGTTGGGGGGGGTCACCAAGGGGAAAGAGTCATTCACCAGCTATTCACTCTGAGCCCGGGACCCCTCCTCCTCTTCCTTTTGAAAGACAAGTTGAACTTTCCAAGGGCAATTCCACAGCCTTTCATCTCTCATCCTGAAAGTAATTTTAGCCAAGGAAAAGCAGGATTAAACTTTCATAACACCATGCATTTATCTTATTTTTTCTTCTTTCTCTTCTCTGTCCTCCCTTCCCCTCACTCATGACCTCAGGTAAATTTGAGCCAAAGGGAGTCTGAGATTAAATATCAGAGCATGGTATCAGATCTGAGAGGGGCTACTCTCTGGCCCCCTGTCCATCCAAAACTTCAATGTTTTTCCATCCCCTGTTAGACAGTTATTATCTCCCAGATGAGAGAAGCCGCCGGACTCTGCACTCTGGCAATATTGTCCTTTGCTGAAATGAAAGGGGGAATTAGAATTCAGAGAAAGGCTCCCACGGAGAATAGGAAGACAAAGATTAAATCACTGATACACTGACATGCGTTTAGTTCCCAAAAGGTCTTTCTATAAAAAGTCTCCTCCAGAGCAGTTTGGCTGCCACTGAGAGTGTTTTGAAAACCTGCATTTCGGGAGGTAGAAAAAGGGAAGCACGTGAAGGCGTCCTGGGGCCGGGCCAAAATCCACTCCTGCTGATAAAGGAAGGCCAGGGCCTCTTGGGGACACACTGTGGACTGGATAGCTCTCAGAGCTTGAGCCCTGGCCTTCTGGCTGCCACCCACTCTAGCCAGGGCTGCTTCATGCAACAGGCGCCTTCCATTCCCCAGCCATACGACACCCAGGGCCCCCACTGCCTTCCTGCGACCCCACCAGCTGTGGCCTCTGGGTGTGACAGCTGAGAGTCTTCGACAGCCCCCCCCCCCAAAAAAAAAAGAAAAGAAAAAGCACAAAAGCCACTGTTTCAAGCAGAGTTTGGTTTTCCGGAGTGCCCTCTAGTGGAGAAAAACTGCTACTTCTGCTTCTGGTGAGCCCAGAGCCCGGTGGGCCTGGTGGCTGGGAAGACTCCTCTCCTGCTTGCCCTGTTTGCTCTCAGTTTCTTTATCTCCCCTTCTGTCTCCCTGCTGCTGTTTTCATGCAATGCACCTGTTCACATCTTGACTTCCGCCTTTCCCTGTGCCTCTGATCTGCCTCTCGAGCTGCGTGGCTGCGTGTTTGTCGTCCACCTGCTGCTTTCCACCCACGTTCAGGACCTCTGGTCCGGTCTGGCCAGCCGGTGTGTGTCAGGAGGTCTTGGGGTCAAAGCGCCTGAACACAGAGGACAGCACCAGTGCCCACAACCAGACTGGGGAGCAGCCTTTCCTGGAGGAGAGTGGGGAGCCTTGGCCCATACCCCCATCTCACCTCATAGCCCCGCTCTGGGCAAACACGCACCTACAGATCTATCTGGATTTCTCCTGTCCTGGAGTACTATGGGAAACCAGCCTTCTCGCCCTGATGGAGGCTCCCACCACCTTGCCTGCCCCCAAACAGCTGGGCATGCTGGGTGGACAGGCAAGGGGCAGGAGGGAAGGGCCGGCGGGGACCTCACGGGGCAGGGAGACAGATCAACATTCTCTACAGGAGGCCGGAAGGACACCAGCTGGTCTGGGTTGCCTGGGCAGGAGACGGGCTGGGACAGGGCAGGAGGTTAACCGTTAACCAAACTGTAGCTGAGAGAACTTCACACTTCGCAAGCCCAACCCTCTCCTTTCAGCTCAACCCCTTCCTTCTCCCTCCTACACTCATGCTCAGTGGGGACCTGCTGTCCAACAAAGAACTTCTCACCTCTATTTCTGCCCTGGAATTCCGGATGGAGCAATGTGGGGCTAGATAAAGAGGTTCCATGTGCCCAAGTACCAGGGAACGGGCCCAAAGGGCCAAGAACCGAGTGGGGCAGGGAGTGGTCCCTCCCCGGCAGCCATCCCTCCTGCTTGGGCCCAATATTTGACCCTGGCAAGGACCACCTTTTCTCTCTGTCTCCGCAGGGCTCACCTCTAGACATGACCAAAAGAACAGTGCATGCCCCTCCACCTCTCATTGACTCTAATCAGAATGAAGTCTTTGTAACTAAGTGAGAAAACTATTTCCCAGAAGGACGGGTCCTATTCACTGTGGCTTGAGCTGAGCATATGTGCAGGGCACCAGGCACTGGTGACAGACAGGCCGGTACGGGTGAGGAGAGCCAGGGAGCTGGGAGTCCCCGGCCTCCAAGCCTGTTCTTACACCTTCCTGCCGCCCGGCCCGCATCGTTTCTAGCTAACAGACTATAACACAATGCTCCAGCCTCTCTAGGATGGGGCCAGGGTGGGTGGGTGGCCTGGCTTGGTGCTCCCTGCCTCTCCATTTGCCATGATGGACAGAAGTATATTGTGCCCATCTGTGACAGCTGTGTGCGGCACAAGACAGCTGGGGGGCCAGGAACTGCCCCTCCAACCCGCTGTCTCAGGGAGGTGGTCATAGAATACCAGGTAGGACAGAAACTCTAAGACCCCCCAGACACTGACAGCTCAGCACCTGAAACCTGTCACAGTACCTGCACTGGTAGTGTCGGCTGCTGCCAGCTGCCACCTTGTATATTTAACCATACTGGCTCCCCCTCCTGCTCCTGTGTTTTCTTGTAACATGCCCATGAAATAAAGATTAGCTGAATAATCAGAAGTATCTGTAAAAGGGAAAGGGACCTAGCAGAGAAAAGGCTGCTCTTTGAGGGTTTTCTTGCTAACCTCATTTGGAGCCCAGACTCCTGCAAAACAGATGGGGAACTTCTACACTGTACCCATCTGTGGCTGGGATGGTCCAGAGCTGGCGGGCGCTCATTGGAGGTTGGAGGCACACGGGCCAGGAGGGCAGGGCCTTGACTAGTCACGATCTGCTCTTCAATGGACTTGGGCTGAAAGGCCAGCCACCCACCGTGCTGCCCAGGGCTCCTGCCTTCACTTCCCTCAGATACAAGGACCAGCTGGAGCCCGAGCTGGACCCTCAGTCCTGCTGCCCCCTGAGCATGCCGCTCAGAATGCCATTTCCATTGAACTGCTTTGCAAGCCAATTTGCCCCTATCCTGATGCAATTTGCTGGAGACAGTGAAGAGCGGAAAGGGCAGCTGGCACTGCCCTCCCTGGTCAGCAGGTCTCCAAAGAGGGTCAACCAGGGGAATGCCAGCTGGTTAAGCCAGGACCAGCGTTGGGGTGGGAGCTTGGAGGTGACAGCCACACCAAACAGGGGCAAACTCCTTAGGGCACCTTGACAGATTCCTCTGTCTCTTTGGTCCCTACCCTCTCCCCTCAGTCTCTCACCCCTAGGCCACCAAGGAAAGATCACAGGTAATTAGCTCAAATGGTGCTCAGTGAGGACAGGGGAGTTAATTAATTCTTCTTTCTTCTTGCCTGGAGGTCAGAGGGGAGGGGAGGACGCTCTAAGCTTTCTGGGGTAACTGCACAGAGCTGTGCATTTCAATTAGGAACACCTGAGCTCCTCCAGCCAGGGCCAGCTCCTGAGGGGACTCACACTCAGTGGAAGACCCCAGAATCCACAGCCAGCCCAGGGCAGAATGAAGTCTCAAGGGCCGGGAAAGCAGGCTAGCAGGAAAGGAGCCGTTGTCCTGGGGGTAGACCTGACACCCACCCCAGCCACCCACCACCATCTTGGTGCACCCTGTCCCCGGTGCTGCTCATGGAGGGGTGGACGCTTCCCAGTATCTGTGGCCTCCTCCTCCGGAGGGACTCCTGCGCCACCTCCAAGAGCCTCCCCTCTCTGGTTCTGCCACAGCCATGCCCGGAATCCTGGATTCCTGGAAGAGACCT
The DNA here is from genome assembly GCA_004025085.1 of Thryonomys swinderianus. NCBI lineage: Eukaryota > Metazoa > Chordata > Mammalia > Rodentia > Thryonomyidae > Thryonomys > Thryonomys swinderianus. The sequence continues at coordinate 55,181 of PVIC010001848.1, read as the reverse complement.
GCTCATAATTCTGGTGCCCGCCCCATGGCTCTCTTTCTGCGCCTGTAGCTGTCCCAGGATGCCAACCCCTTCACAGCATCCTTCTCCCTCTCCTGAGCGGGCAGAACTGGGGTAGGTGCTCTTCCTGGATAGAGTCACGCCACACAGGTGGACGCTTTTCAGGAGCCTCCAGTGGCAGTTGCTGGCGACTCTGCTTGCCATGTGGATGCCGATGGGCATTTCACACTACCTGTGTGTGTGTGTGTGTGTGTGGGGGGGGTGTGACAGGCTACAGCTTCCAAGACCCTCTTCCACTTGTGGGGCGGGGCAAAGGGGAGCACATGGAAGAGATATCCCTGGATGTCCAGGAGGGGCCTCCTCCTGAGCGAACTCCACTCCCCCATCTTGTCCAAATCGGGGACAAGTCCACGGCGCGAGACAAACTGGGGGTGGAGACATGGGCTACTGATCCCCATTCAGTGTCTTGGAATCCTTCTGGACAACCCAGGAACCGATGAGAACGATGATTTTCTCTTTCCTTGATTCCAAACGACCAGATCCTGAGGAATAGTCAGCGGCCACCAGGGACTCCACACCAGAGTGAACGCCCCCAAATCAATCGCTGGCCTCAATGGCCTTGGGCTGTCTCCCTTCCGCCACCGAGGCCCTTGGGATCCCAGCTTTGGGACAGCCTCGCCACCCCTTGCTCTCCGGAGCCCTGGGCCCCGCTGGCAGGTGAGCGGCGAGACGCTCTGGCCGGGAAGCCGGCAGCCGGCGCGGAGGCGCGGGAGGCGGCGGCGCGTCCGTGGCGCTCTCCCGCGGGCTGGAGAAAGTGGCCGAGCCTGGGCGCCAGGGCCGGGACCCGGGGAGGCGGGCGCGGAAGGAACCCGGGGTGCGCGCGTTGGGGCGACTTGGGGCGCTCGGCCCCTGCTTACCCGGCTTGGCGACGTCGGTCTGTCCTTCCGCTGGCCGCCGGCTGCCGCCCGCACGCGGCCCGGAGTCACGGGCACGGCCACATCCACACGGAGTCCGGGCGCATTAACACCCACGGCCAGCCGCCCGCCACTTATCTGTATTCCCGAGGCGGCCGCCGCTCCTCCGCGCCGCGCGGCCCCGCCGGGTGCAGTCGCCGGCCCGCGAAAGCTCCGCAGGCGCCGAGGCGCGCGGGGGTGGCCGGCGGCGCCTGTGCGGGGCGAGCGGCGGAGCCCCAGCTGCGGTCCTCAGGTCTTTCCAGGGCGACTTTCCGGGCTCCTCTGACATCAGCACCGCGGCGTTTCCTTCCCTCCGCGCGGCTCCGCTGGCTCACGGTCCATTTCCTCCGGGAAGCGGCTGTCGGGTCCGCGCCGCCCGCGCCCGCCTTGGCCGGGCTCACGGGTCTCGGGAGCTCCGGCTCTGCGCCCTCGGCCCTGCCGCTCCGCCTGCGCGGACGCCGCTGCGCCCAGCTGCTCTCTCGGAGGCGGCGGCGGCGGCGAGCCCTGCGCGGCTCCTATATCACCGTGCAGCTCATTATCATAGAGGCCGCCTTAACCCGCTCGGTGCCGGTTGATCGCAGCCCGGCCCCGCCCGCCGCCTGCCGCCGCCCGGTCCGCGAGGGAACGGTGCACCCCCGCCCCGCGCAGCCCCGCCCCGCGCCGCCGGGCCCGTGAGTGGCCAGAGGGCGACTGAGCTGTGCGGGCCTGGGCCTGGCCGTGGGCCGGCTTGGCCGGAGGAGGGGCGCAGGCAGGGGGCGCTCGGGGCGCAGGCAGAGCGGGAGGCCCGGGCCAGGCGCCCCTCCTTCGCGTCACCTGTCACCGCGCGCGCCCCGAACTGGGTGAGTGGGGGAGCCGGGTCGGGTGGCCGGCTGAAGAGGGCGTCTGGGCATCTTCGGGGTCAGACCGCCTCTCCGCAGCATTTCAGCGCTGTCAAACGAGACGGGAAGGTAATTATTTTTATGGCAGTGCGAAGGTGCGCCTTGGTTTGATCTCAAGTTCCCAGCGCTGCTAGGCGTCCTGGGCGTCTGACGAATCCCGGCTCGGGTGGAAGGGGGCGCTGGGGACCAGAGGAGAACGACCTCCGTGCAGAGCCCGCCTCGTCGGGGACCCGGGCGGCGAGGAGCAAAGGTAACTTCGTGCAGTAACCCAAGGAGAGGTGCTTTGGGATTTCGGTGACAAGTGTCTCCCCCGTGCCCCTGGGCACGGACTCCGCAGCACCTCGTGTTCCCATCCCTCAGCCCCTGGATTTGGCTTTCACATAAGGGGCCTTCGAGCAAGACCCAACGAGTTCGCGGGATTTGCTAGAACCGGTTCGCACCCGTGAGTGTACTCACCATGTTGAGTCGGATAAGCTTCCTCTACTGCCCCCTCGTGGCACTGTCCTCGGCGGTATAAACAAAATAGCGAGTCTGTGAATTCACACGCAGTAAGGGCCTTGGAAAGAGAGAGGAAGTTTACTGTCCCTAAGCGCTTCTTACTCGGGGAAGGATTGGGGGAACGTAGGTTTACTCGAATGAGCTAATTCTTTAGAAACTGTGAACAAGGTACCCAAGTCTTTAAAAGTTCTCCGTGTAATTAATTAGTTTAAATTAGCGTCCTGTAACTTTCCCTGGTTACTTCTGATTTGGATCTGTGAAACCAGAGTCAAAGCCGTCTGGAACCTGCCCATTTGTTCGGTCTTCTTTAGAATGTATTATTCTCAGAGCTTCAGACAATGATGTTTGTCCTGTACTGTTATTTGTGGCACAAGTGGATCTTACCTACTTATCTACAGTCTCGCTGCCTTCTTACATCTGAGTGGACCGAACCGGAACCACCCATCCTTAAGGCAGATGACTGGAGGATCTGGAACACTTTCCTCTTTGCTTAGCGGAGCTCAGTCTGGCCAGCTGCACGGGGAGAGCTGGAGGTGGGGTTGCAACCTCTGGCTGGTGAAGCCAACAGCTAACAGAGGGCCCACCTCCTCCCACCTCCGTTTAATCCCATCTTGAGAAGACTGTAATCAATTTAAATAATTTTTGGATATGATCTCTGGCCCCGAGTGACCTAGAAGTAAGTCCTAGAATGAAGCACCAGGAAGCAAAAAATAAAACAGCCTTGCCTCGGTGTTCACCGTGGACTTCTCTTCCCTCTCCCCAGTACCAGAAGAACGGGGAGGAGGGAGAGAGGAGGGCACGTGGCGCCTGGGTGACAGCACCTCCCAGCCGCTGTGGTGACGCTGGACGGCATTGGGGGCTGAGTCCCCGGGATCCCACAGGGCACGCCAGGACGGAGAGAGCAGCTCCACCCTGAGCTGCCTCCAGGTGCCCCGGGCGGAGTAGCTTCATTTCCCTAGGTCCCAGTTTCTCTGCCTATAAAATGGACATTTCTACCTTCTATGTCCAGAGAGCTGAAAGAATCAAAACACCTTTCTGCCAAAGTTTTTGAAGAATTAATAATGCCATTAAAATAAGGTGATTATTGTTTCAGCCTTAATAGGCTAGAATAAATATCGATCTTATGAGTTAAGCATGCTACTATGATATAATTTGGAAGTTAAAAACAACTCAGATTGACAGTTTGTATTTAAAGCCAATATCCTCTCAGGCATTGCCAGTACTTTTGGATCTGTGTCCTTTAAAGGTGCTCAGATAAACCTATTACTTTGATCACCAGTATTACTTCATTCATTCACAAATGTTTGTTAAAAGCAGATAAACTAGACTTTGTTGGTAGAATTGTAAGTAGTACCCACTTGCCTATTCAGAACAATAAAATCTTTGTTTTGTTTTTTTGAGACAGGGTCTCACTATGCAGCTGAGGCTGGCCTTGAACTCTCTGAGATTCCCCGCATCTCAGCCTCTCAAGGGCTAGGATCATAGGCATGCACCACCACACCCAGCCCCAGAACATTAAAAAAATGTAATTATAATAATTGCACCCATCTATGGGGTTTGGTGTGATTATTTTGCTATATAAAATGCGTCATGATCAGATCTGGGTGATTAGCACACAATCACCCCAGATATATGTTCTTCATGTTAAGAATATCCAGAGTCCTCTACTGCTATTTTGAAATAAACACCCAATTACTGTTAACTGTGGCTGTCCTACTGTGCCACAGAGCACCAGAATTCAGTCTCGCTCTGGTAACCAACTGCTCTTTTTCCCCTTTTCCCTTCCTCCTCCCCTTTCCAGCATCTCATAACAGCTACTCTACTGTCTATGCCCGAGAAATCCACTTTTTATGAATGTGGGTGATTATGTGCAGCCTTTGCCTTCCTGTGCCTGACTTTCTTCTCTTGCCCGGTGTATCCTCAGGGTGCTGCACATTGTGGAGAGTTACTAGGTCACACTCTTTTTACGTGGATGTGTACTATTCCGTGTTGAGCACTTTTTTTTAATGTGCCATTTACCAGTAGACCCATTCACCCGAACCGTCCTCCTGGGGTCACGTAGCTGGCCTGCTGCTCTTCTTTTTCACCTGTCTAGCTGTGCAAACCCAGCACACTGCCAGCACCTTGTGGTTCATCCTCACTTCTGCTGGGAGGGAGGGCCATCCACAGCCCATCATAATTCTGGACAAGCCGCAGACACAGAATAAATATTTATCAAATGAGTGAATGAATGGATAGTGTCATATGTACGGCAGACCCCAGTTTTGGAAAATTATTCCGAGTTCCTCCCCACCCTGGCCCACCCCTAGTCCTGGTCTTGGTGCTCCTGGAACTTCCGTCTACTGTGTCATTTGTGGCTGCCAGACTCACCCCTGGCTCCGGTGCGTGTCATTAAGTGGTGACTCGGGAGGGAAGCTAAGAATGGCAAAAAGAACAAGGCAGAAGCATCGTGGAACCGCGCTGTATTTTTCCAGTGAGAATTAGGATTTCTACAAAGGCAGGTCTGGCTACATCGGCAGCGCCTCCTTCGTCTCCAGACAGGGAGTGGCTCCTCTGGCCCTGGGAAGCAAGCCTTATGCTGGGGCACCCAGCCCTCCCCAGGGAAGCCCTCTCTGTCTCGCAGAGCCTTGTCTGCAAATAGATGCCAGCACGGTAGCCCCTTGGATCCAGGAGGTATTTTTGGCGCTGGAAGCTGCCGCTTTGGCAGGCTTTCCGAAGTCGGCTCCTTGCAGAGTGGGGGCGGGGCAGGGGCGTGCAGCCAGCCCTGCTCAGCTCCGAGCACGCCTGTGTGTGTGAGTGTAAGTGTGAGCGAGCATACACTGGGGTGTCTGGGGCTGGGCTAGGGGGAAGTTGTGCTGGATGCATGGTGAGAGGAGAATGCACCCCTGCCTTGCCAGCATCCGGGGCCATCTCTGGGCATTGCATCTGCTGCCACCAGTCTGGCACTCAGGTTCCTGAGCGGCCTGGTCACACCATCACTCGCACCTGCTCTGGGGCTCATCACACAAAGGGTGGGACACGTGCCCTCGCCACACCTCACCCGTGTCCTGCAGCCTTGTCTGGCAGCCTCAGCAGCCGGAGGCAGCTGCCTCTGCCCGCACTGTGGGAATGGAGCCTCGGGCTGACCACCCAGACTGCAGTGTGTGGGCCAAGTCCGGGTTGGGGTTAGGCTGCTTCGGGACAGCGCACCTGCCTGGCTTCAGCACCTCTCACAAAGACCCTGCCCAACCCCTCCTCTCCTCCCTTCTGAATTCCGCTTCCGTGTGTACTTTACACAGTAGCGAGCCTGTCACGGCTCCAAGTCAAACACGGCGGGATCGCGCTCGTGCTCGGGCAGACTGAGCCTCCCACGCTCAGAGCTGCGCCCTGTGGGACACTTGGCCCTGCCCCTTCCCTACTCCTCCTCTTCCTCCTCCCCTCCCCCTCCCCTCCCCCTCCCCTCCCCTC
>PVIC010001848.1:0-49308 GCA_004025085.1 Thryonomys swinderianus | reverse complement strand
AGGGCTCTGGTGGAAACACTACCCATGGGGTCATGTGATCTCTGGTGTGATCCTTAGTGCCTCAGTGTCTCCACCTAGAAAGATAAAATGGCATTACTTTCCATGTGAATCTTGCAGGGATTCGCAAGGACCAGACAAAATGCTGCCTGGGCTTCCGCACCTTTGGTGAAGCCGCCGCACCTGGCTGCCCCATCTCCTCTCCTCGCGAGCCCCACTTCCTGGTGCCCACACTTCCCTCGTGGACCTTGAAGGCTTCACACACTGGAAGGCATGGTATCAGTGCTGGGTGATGTTGCCGCCAAGCCTGCACTTTCGTCCAGAGTGAAGTGGTTTCCCACAGCCACGCCTTGGGCTCGCCAAAGTATCCCTTTGCAGGTGAGACTCTAGTGACCCTGCCAGGATGTTGATCCGAAGTGTTCCTCAAAGTCCATTGTGCACCGAGGTGGGGATTTCAGGGGTGACTGGATCATGGGGAGGTGCTGTCCTCTCACTGGATTACTTTGCTACTGAGTTTACACTAGATGTGTTAGGACCTGGGGCCAGGACGTGGGGCCTGGTCAGAGCGTGCCGGTCCCTGGAGGCCTGACCTGGAAGGGTATGTGCCAGTTGTCTCTTTTCTCTCTTCCTGGCTCCCAGGGGTTGAGCAATGCTGTACAATAAGACAGGCCCTTGCCTGGCCTCCGTGGTGCCCCGCTCCCAGAATGTTTTGTTCCAGAAATATAACAGTGTGTGAACTCCTGCCCAATGTATCAAAGTGTTTTGTAACTGTTTGAACTTCAGGACCGCTCAGGAATGTTGTTAGCTCCGCCTCTTTCAGGAATGTTAACTCCGCCCCCTGATTCAGTGAGCATGCTCGCGCCTCCTGGTATAAGGAGGCTCTGTTTCTAGTCAAGCCCCCAGACTTCTAAGTACAAACTCCTCTGAGCCCACTGGCATAATACAGGTTTTCCTTCACCTCTTCCAGTGACCTGATTCTGGAATTTTCCAATTGCAATGCCGCTTGGCCAGGCACAGAGCGGTTCCTCTCTCCCCAGGACTCTCCCAGCCTCTTCCATCAACCATGGATTGAACCTACTGGGAGCTGAGCAAATTAACCTCTTCTCTTTTTGAGTTGCAGGTAGTGGGTATTTTGTCCCAGTGCTGGGAGAGGGTTGAGCACAGCTCCCTCTCACTTTAGGCCCTTTCTCTCTCGTTCTTCCAGGCTGAAACGCTGCAGAGCTGGGACACTCTGACCAGCCTCCCAGGGTGGAACCAGAACACACTCGTGTTGGAGTTGGCCTTGTCCCCAGGTGGTGCCCATGCCCACCCATCCTTCCCACAGGAAGAGAGGAGGTGGTGTAGGTGTCCAAACACACAGCGGGGAGGTGTGTAGACCCTCCCTGCTGGAACGCAGTGAGAGGACATGCTTTGGGGTCTCTCTGCAGCAGCCCTCACTGGCCAGGAGCCCCTGCCACTGTGAAGCCATCATCCTTGCTGATGTGATGCCCGGCCTGGTCAGGTGACAGCTGTTCTAGCATTTCAATGGCGGTAATGCCAGAGCCCTCTAAAGGCTCACCATCCTGGTCAGAGCCCTTCCGAGGTTGGAGTAAGGCTGGAGAAACCAGTCAGTCAACCCCTTTGAGATCAGAAAAGCTCACAATTGATAGGTCACCTGGGTCCAGGTTTTCCATGTGCAGGAATATCTTTCCATGGTTGTCAGGAATTATCTCAGAGCATGACTATATAATGTCAGGGTTAGATGTCCACGCTCAGTCACGCTGGTTGGCCATCTGCTGAGAAGATTTCTAAACCTCACAACCCCACTCCTGCAGGAGAAGTGCTAGTGGCCCATCTTACAGATGCCAAAACTGATGATCAGAAGAGCCATTGATCCTGGACAGTGTGTGGAGTGCTCATTGTGTGAGCCCGGGTATCTGACATCTATTCTGTCAAGCTGGGCCCTCTTCTGAAGAGTATGAAGTCACCCCAGTCAGGGGGCCTGTACTTTGAAGGCCCAGATGTGGGAGTTGCTGGGCCTTGCCCTCTCTGGGGTCCCTACCTGGCTTATGGTAGGACGCGGGCAGGGCAGTAGGCAGGCTCCCTGCACTGCTGTGGAGCCAGCAGTGGCTGGCAAAGCTGACCAGTGAGGGTCAGGAGTGTCGTCCTCTCATACAAAGAGCCCACGTTCTAATTGTTATTGTGATTATTATAAACAATTGTGCTAATGAGCTCAGTTCTCCCCTGTTTTATGGGGTTCATGTGTTTAACAGTGTGAGCTGCCTGGAGGGAAGAAGTTGCCAACACGCTCAAGTCTCCACCAGCTCTGCCTCTTCTGCCAGGCGCAATGCCATACACGGGGCCATGCCCACCTCTCAGAATAAGGGGATAATTGGGTGCAGTGTGGCACCCCCACCCCAAAGAGAGCATGCCAGCTGCTCTTTGTGGGCAGCTGCAGGGAGCCGGGCAGCAAACCGGCAGGGCCGCCTTCTCTATGATTGCATCCGTGCCCTGCAAACCCCAGCAGGACTGAACTCTCAGCTCCTCCTAATTAGAGGAGAGAGAGACAGGAATGCCAGCAGAGGAGCCTCCTCCTGCCTGACTCCAGCTCTTCAGGGACAGACTGCTGGGCTCTCCCTCCCACCCCAGGCCGGCTCCTTCCTGGCTGGTGTCTGGGCCCTCCAAGGGGCCAGAGCCCTGTGCAGGGTGAATGTGCAGGGCTGGGCTGCAGCTCCCCTCAGCTCCGGCTCCATCAGGAAGTGCAGGGTGGCCAGGATGGGTCTGGATCCTCCAGTGGACGGGGGGGGGGGGGGTTGGTGGTGGCCAGGACCAGAAGGCCGCTGAGAAGACAGTCCATGCTCCCTTGCAGGAATAAACTGCCACACCTGAGTTGGTCACGTGTCCTGGTGTCCTGCACACAGGCTGGGCATCTGTGGTAGGGTAGGAGTGGCAAGAGTCTAGAAGGACAAACCCAGAAAGGCGTAAGTTCTCGGCAGGCAGGAGGCAAGCACATGATCACTAATGTATAAGCGATGAAAGGCCACATCAGCATGGTTCTCATAGGCTGCGTCTGACTCCTGGACAGACAGGGGCTTCCTTATTGATCAGTTTAAGTCTACACTGTTTTTCCTTTTATGAAATTCTCTCTTGCAGGGGATTCTGAGAGGGACAAGAGCTGGAGAAAGATCAACAAGAGAAATTCTGTTTCTATCCTTCTATTCGGAGGCCATGGAATTACTTTTTTGAAATAGATTCTAAGAACTCAAAGTCAGCATTGGAAGGAAACCCCATAATGAAACAAAAACAGACAGATAACAGCAACAAAACAAAAGAAAAAAAATGTTGAAAAACCCCAGCCCTGTGAATCAGGATGAGAGAATTTCATCCTGACCTTGCAGCTCACTGTCTGAGTGACCTGCACCAGGACTTGGTCCTGGACAGTGAGATTTCGGCTGGTGCTCCTGCACTCCTGAGCACAACTTCTAGTCCTGCTAGAGCCCATTTAGAGCCAAGGCACCTCAGGCTCGGTACTTCCTGGTTGCGAGGAGAGAAGAGGCCCTCAGACTCCTCAAGGCTACACCACCACCGAGAGACCAAGCGGCGACTGTCACAGAACACCCGCCCACAAGGAGGGAGTGTGGTGTACGGACCTGTCGTCTCTAACCAGACCCCTCTGTGAAGCCCAATTTCTGTTTCATGGTGGAGACTGAAGATACAGAGAGCGTCAGAGCTTTGCTGCGGCCACAGAGGAATAAGCCCTACTCTCACGCACAGGGAGAAGGAAGGATGCTAGCCTTCAAAGAAGTTTCTTTTAGTGCCAAGAAAGCCCAGTGCCTAGAAATGGAGCGAAGGGTCCAGTCCAGGGACAGAACTGAAAAGCAGGACTTTGGCTTTGAATTGTCTCAGGTTGGGTGATTTCTCTCCCTGCCATGGAGAAACGCTCCTGCGCTGGGTTCTGGCATTGTGGGTCTTTCTGAGCCAGGCTGGCTCACTCCCTCCATGTGTTCCACTGACAACATGGCTCTTTGTTCCAGGGGCCGAGTGTGTAGGACGACCCTGCCATGCACACTCACCTTCTCCCCGCGCCCTCTGCTAGCGCCTCCTCTCTCACCTGTGGAATTCCTGGCTTCACACTACTGCACCATCCTGCGTCCAGCGAAGCCCTGGCCACTGCTCAGGTGTGGGAGCCCCGCTGGGCCTCCTCCTGCTGGCGGAAGGGAAGGCCCTTGTCTCCCTGGGTCCTCACGCTCCCCCTGGTGGAAGAACAAGGAACGTCCTTGGCTTCAGAGAAGCTGGGCAGCCTGGCGCCGGGTCCTCCTCCTCCGCGGTTGTCCTCGAGGCTAATAATTATGACTGTTAATCACAACAGTGGAAGTGTTACAGCCACTATTAAGAAATGATCGGCTCCAGTCAATGACTATGTGGCATAGCAAAGGGGAAAGAGCTCCGGGGGCCCTGTACATGGAAAGCCGCACGAGAGCTCAGGAACATTGGAACATGTGTTCAGGTCCGTCTTCCTCTGTAAAAGGGCCCTGCCAGAATCACCCCCTCTGCTCCATCGCTTACAGTCTCTTCTCAGGAGAAGGAAGCAGGCGGCTGCTCCTCCTCATCTCTGCTTGCTAAGCCGCAGGGATGGAGAGGCTGGGACCTAGGTGCTCTGGGCCAGAGCTGCACGCCCATTACAGTCCCCTGACTTTTATGGTGATCTTTGTGCTTAACTTTTTGCATTTTAACTTTTCCTGAGCTTCCTCTTTCTTATCTTTCCACTGGGTTGCTGGTTCCTCCTGGTGGTGACCAGGCCTCCCAGGCTCTGCTTTTCCTCCAAGATGAAAGTCAGTGAATGAGCCCTGTAGCCCATCCCTCCCAACACGTGCCCAGACTGCCAAGCTGGTGACACCTCAGAGGTCTGTGGGCCTAGAGAGGCAGACACTCGCCATCCCTGTCCCCTCTAAGGCCCGCGTGGGGGGAACCGTCAGCTCTGCCCCACTGAGCTTGCTCCAGACCCACCGCTTTCTTACAAAGGCCAAAGACACAGGGAGTCGGGGCACAGAACACCTTCTACATGATGTTAGCTGCTGTGAGCCTTGCTGCGCTGCCTCCAGCCAGCCATCACCAGCCAGGGGTGGCCCCTTTTCTTTGAGTACAAACCGTCTTCTCTGGGGGCCAAGGAGTTCCCTCCTCAAAGGCCTGTGAAGGGAGAGCTGCCAGACTGCTTTGGAATCCCTATCTCTACTTCGTCCCTTGTCTCCGTGCTATAGAAAAGCTTTCAAAGTCAAACACTTGTTTTAGTCATATCCAGAGTGAACCCTCATAGTGACACAGTCTTGTGGATAGCAAGTTAGCTTCGCCGTCTTGTCATGTGTATTAGAAGCAGGTGGATATATACACTAAAGTTTGCTGCGTTCAACTGTGGTTAAGAACAGCAATGTTGCCTGGGGTGGACCCCTGGCTTATTCCTCTGTGGCTGCAGTGAAATTCCTGATTCTGTATCTTCAGTCTCCTCCACTGTGAAACAGAAATTGGGCTTCACAGAGGGGTCAGGTTAAGGAGACGACAGGTCCATATACCACACTCCTTGTGGGTAGATGTTCTGGGACAGTCACTGCTTGTTCTCTCGGCTGTGGTGTGGACTTGCGGAGTCTGGGGGCCTCTTCCCACCTCACAACCAGGAAGTACCAGGCCTGAGGTGTGTTGGCTTGAGAAAGGCAGTCACAGTTTTGGTCACTGATGTGCAGTGACAGACCAGGACAATGTCTGGCCCCATACCTGCCCTGGACCTGGTGTCTTCTCCTTGCACTCGGCACACCGTCAAAGGTGGTACAATCATCTCTGCTTCCAAGTGAGGAGGCTGAGGCTGAGAAGCTGAAGTGCTTCCCCAAGAGGGCCTGATGACAGATGGCAGAGCCAGGAATGAGGCAAGATCTGTATATCCCGGCACTGAGCGCTGTTCTCCTGCAAGTCTCTGAATAACCCTTAGTTTTTGGGCATCTGCCACCTCTTCTGGTGGCCCTCAGTGCCCTAAAGCAGGGCACTGGTGGTCCTGCCCCAAGTAATTAGGCATGGCCTCAGAACCGTCTGTGTCTGGTAACTCAGTCTGAGAGGAACAGTGACCTGGAGACTGAGCCCAGGGAGCTGGGTGCCCCTCTTCTGAGGAGCCCTTGCCCCTAATGGTGTTAGCACATGTATCTGCAGTGTGGGTTGGGTTAGCTAAGTGTTTCGGATTGAATGGAGCTCCCGAGTCAGGAGTCCTGCTCTGTGGCCTCTGGGTCTGGGGTCTGTCCTGGGCTTCTCTCTTGAGAACAAGAGCAAAGCGTGCAGCTCCTCTGGGAGGAAGAGGGAGGAAGCCCAGCTCTAAACCTTTCCTGAAGCAAGAGGGTCTGGGCAGGGCAGTCCTGAAAAGGCCTTCGGTGGCTCCCATGCCTCCTCCCTCCTTGCCAGCCACTTCTCTCTCAGCAGAGGACTGTGGAGGCCCAGGCTAGAAAGAAGACCCTGTATAAACTCCCAGCAAAGAAGCCCCACAATCTAGGACTACTCCTTGCTCACTGTGGCTGGCAGAGAGCCCCAGGCCAGTCTCACCCTGTGTTTTAGGGTCCTAGAGCTCCATGGAAAATGACCACAGAGAGGTGCTTAAAACAACAGAAGTCTAACTTCATGTAGATCTGAAGGACACCCAGAGGCAGGACACCCAGTTTCTGCAGGGTCATGTTTCCTCTGTGGGCTATAGGACTAACCCTTGCTCACCTCCTTTGGCCTTTGTGGACACCCCCACCCTTGGCATTTTTGTGCATATCTGTAACGCTCAGATTTCTTTATGAAGTCTCTGTGTGTGTGTTTGAGTGCTTTCCTACAAGGACCTCACCAGTCGCTAGATTTAGAACTCACCCTAACTCAGTATAAGCTCACTGTAACTTGATCATGTCTCCAAAGACTGCTTCCAGACAAGTTCCCTACACAGGTACCAGGATTAGGGCTCAAATGTACCTTTCTGGATGGCTCAGTCCCTTCCCACTGCATCTTTGACAAGAACATGTCCTCCATCAACTCAGGAAGTTATTTTTGTCTCCTTGGGTCCATCCAATCACAGGCCGTTTCCTGTCTTGCAATTTTTAGAGAATATATTCCCAATAACCCCAAGCCCTGTGACAGTGTTATTATCAGCTCCACCTGGAAAACCTTCAATTCTAGAATGTTTTCCTTTGGAATCTTGGCCTGGGGAAACACTGGTTTCTCGGGAATCCTTGAGCCAGAAGCTTTTCCCCAACATAGCCCTCCCCCACCCAGGGCAACACAGGGAGCAGCTGGTAGGCTCCTGGTTTTCATCAGTAACAGTTTGGTGTGAGCCCAAATTATCACAATAAAATATTCAGGATTAGCATCCCTACAGGACCTTCTGCCATCAAAGCCTTCCTGTCCCTGCCCGGCACACATTCAAGTACACCAGCACGCCTGCCCAGCCCTCTGATTTCCTTCACCCCTCTGAGCCTTGGCCTTGTGACCTGAATATTTTTTTGTCATGTCTCACACTGTGAGCCAGAGAACTCAGGGGAGCCCTGGAGAGAACACTGAGACAGGCGACCGAATGCGTATGTGGTGTATGTGTGCACGCATGTGTATGCTTGTGTGTGTATGTGTGCATGTGACCTGGTATTAAAAAAAGATCTGTTATGCTTAACTGGTGCATTCAGTAGCCATGATGGCTCCCTCCTTGGAGCTCTCCAAAACAGCCAGTTGTACCGAGGGCACTGCCACCAGGCTTAGCGCTTGGTTCACACTCTGCACAGTGGCACAGCCAAAGGTGAGGATTATGGGGGCCCGCACAATGGTTAGGAAACCTAAGCCTTATTTCTATGGAGCCCAGCCTCCATCTCTGTCCACCAGGACACCAATTAGACCATCTCAGGCCTATCGAGCCTGGAGAATAAAGTGAAAAGGCCGACAGGGAGGGAACCAATCGTGGGGCCGCCCCAGCCATCCTGCCCACCCACTGCCTCTTTTCACTGCTAGATGATCAAGAAAAATCAAACGAGGGAGCTCATTGAAAGTCATTGGAAGAGGTGGGGGCGAGCCTTCCCCAGCTCACACTGAGCTAATTTCAGAACACTGGTCTGGGAGAGGCCGTTACCCTGAAAGTTCCAGGGAGAGGAGCGCAGTCTGCTTCCTGCTTCCTGCTTCCTGCTGCCTGCTGCCTGCTGCCTGTGAGATGGCTGCTCAGTGACAAGCAGTGTCAACAGGTCTAATGTGGCTCCATTTGTACCTCGAGGCTTTAGGGCTTTGCCTGTAGCTCTGGGACCCAGAGTATGGAGGGTAAAGCCTGCCTGGAAGGAGGTGACGGCCTGATTCTCTTCCTGATCCCACCTTTCAGGTCTGGCTCAGTCACAATCACTCTTTTCTCACATCAGGGACTAGACCCCTCCAGTCCCTTCTGGTTTGAAAGTCCTGCCTGAGAAGTTGCCCTCAGGGCTTGTGAAGGCTGCCTTCCTCTCTGCCCAGGGTAACCCCACACTTGATAAAAAGAAGCAGCTGCTTTGCTGGGTGTGGACAAAATGGTGGGCTGGAGGGTGACCATGCTGGTGCATCCCAGGTGTTGACAGACTATGTGACCTTAAAAAGTAATTAACCTTTGCGTGCAACCAATTTGCTTTCAAAGGCAGAAAGCCCTCCCTCCAGGCTTCTGAAGTTTGCTCTGGAGAAAACCATGGGGCTAAATACAATGACTGGCCGAGTGCTCTTTCTGGCTTTGCCGTCTCCAGTGGTGCAGGGAAACGCCACTAAGAAGCACTCACTTCAAGTGTCTGCATGGGCTCTGCAGAGTGTATGGTAGAGGGACTGTGCTTTCTGGAAGACTGCTGGACTGGCCAGAGTGTAGAAGCAGGTACTATTATTTAATTTATATTTTTGGTGATTACTTGTGGAGATTCTGTGGATCATGGGTGGAACTTGGCAACATGCTTTTTTTTTTTTTATTTTTTGAGAAAAGATCTCACTTTGTAGTTCAGGCTGGCCCTGAACTCACGCTGTAGCCCAGGCAAGTCTGGAACTCAGCAATCCTTCTGCCTCTGCCTCCCGAGTGCTGAGATTACAGGCATGAGCCACCACACCCAACACTGTGGTATGTGGTATTGATTGCTGGTGGGTGTGAGTCACCACGCCCAGCATTGTATGGGGTTACTAGGATCAAACTCAGGACCTTGTGCTTGCGAGGCAGGCGCCGGAACCACTGAGCTAAATCTCCGGCTCTGAGAAGTCGTTACTCTTAAAGACCAGCAAAGACATAGATTCCTTTGAATATATCATGTCTTACAGATTTATATTTGGATCCACATAAATATTTTCACATGATTTTATAGCAAAATATAAACATTTCTTAAAAATTTAAAAAATAAGATGAAAAGGAGAAAAGAGTGAACTTAACTGTGCTACCAATTGGAGCATGACTGTAACAAAAAGTCTTCCTAGAAACTTAGAAAATGACCGTTTTTCTTGTAATTCTAGTGGTAGAGATCAGGGGCACAAAAAGAGTCAAAAGCAAGAACAAATGCTTAAGTCATTTTTAGTAATCACATTGTTAGTAGTAGTGCTGGTATTGCTCCTCTGAAGTTGTAGTGTATCTGAGTCATGATGTGGTATATACACATACATGCACATACACACACACACACAGACATAACTCTGCAGTTATGAGTCCTATGTAATTAGAAAGAAGTCATTGAGAGCAGGGATTTTTCTTATGGCAGAAAAGTGATGAAGATGAGACCGAGGCTGATTAGGTAAAGATAGACCTTAGGCTCTGTGTTATGTTGGAAGTTTCTTTAGGAACTTGTGACTTCTACATCTTTCAAAACAAAATCCTGGTTAACTGGGTCTATCAAAAAGAAAGAAAAATACAAACAACCCAGTGACATAGAGATGCTTAACTTCTAGACTGTGCTTTTTAAATATCCCTTAAAAGGAACAGGGGTTTCCTGACTTCACATTCAAGGGATGAAATACACAAGAGAAATCTGAGAAAATGTGCCATACCAGAAAGTAAACTCAGGATCAGTGTCATGCCAGAAGGGTAGGGGGCCCACTAGAACTGCTCTTGCTGTGCAGAGACGGGATAATTGGAGAATTAGGAGGATAATGACTGCAAAAGATTGAAATTCAAACAAATCCATTCACATGCATGAGTTCATAATGATATCTCTACTGGTCATTGAAGAAACTATCTCGTTATCTTAAAAACAGACTAAAGGAAAAAAAATCAAACATTCATCCTGCTTCTCTTATATGATCCATATTTCAGGACTATCAAATACACGAGGAGAAGTTCTTCTTTATAAAAATATTACAACTAAAGAAACAAAGAATAGAATGACTTGGTGACTGCCTGATGAGACTGCCAGGTGCAGCCAATAAAGACATGAGGGCACGTAGTTAAAAATGACTTTTAGCCAAACAGCCTACATATATCTCATGAGCTATTTTGGGGTGTACTTCTGCTAGACTATCACGTACAGCTTTCCGAAACGCAGACATACCTGAGCACTGCAGTTGGTTGTTCACTAGGTACTCTACAACTCAGTCTTTTAAGCTCTCACTGCTGATCTTGCCAACATCACACACCCAGAGAGAAACAACCAGATCTTCCGAATGGCCTGGCAGAAGCACAGGCTGTAACCATGATACAGTCTTGTCAATTTACTGAAATTGAATCAATCAAGCCTGTTTGTTTTTTTTTTTTTTTTACAGGAAATGCAGAAGGACAGAGGAACATGTTAGATGACCTTATATCAACACAATATAGACTACTGGAAATTTGTATGAGTGGCTCAAATAACTAAACAGTTGCAAGAGGGAAATAGTAAGAAAGCACAACTGAAGGAGATACCTGCAGGTTAAAAGAAATGTAAAAGACCCGTCAATCCACTGTAACACATCTCTGACAGGAGAGAAAGGAGGGGAGGGAGAAGGGAGAGAGAAATTTAGAATTATTATTAATGCTGATGTTTTTGGGGAATGTGGTAATGTTAGTGTGGTTGATTTTAAAGATTCCTGAAATCAATACTAAAAGATTAAATATGATTTGCCTTAAAATAATCAGGGGTGTGGGCAAAGTGAGTGGGTTGTAGATGGAGAATGGCCATGTATTGGTTATTGTTGATGTTGAGGTATTCACAATACTATGTAGAGCACTCATACTAATTTGTTATGCCCATATATATATATATATATGTATATATATATATATTTACAGTAAACTACACCTTTTACAAAATGGGTATCTAAGGTAGGACAGACTTTCTAGCAAGCCCTGAACTCAGCAATCCTCCTGTCTCTGCCTCCCGAGTGCTGGGATTACAGGTGTGAGCCACCACGCCCAGCTTTCCAGGCAATCTTATAGGCATTTTACTCATATCACCTCATTTTAACCTCACAAATAGCAAATGCAGTATGTCTGTTCACTGTTTCTCTTACAGATGAGGACCTGAAGAACAGACCAGCAGCCAAGACACTTGCCCAAGGCTACCAGGAGCCCATTCAGTACTGGAATGGGGCTGACTCCAGTCAGTGTAGGCACATAACCCTCACTGATGGGCAGAGTAGCTCATCTCCTTGGGTGGCTGTGGTGCCCTGTGCAGCCTTGCTACTGGCAGCGACTTTTTTGGCACTGGTGGCACACATGGGCATGCCACCTTCACACCTGAGATGAGTAAGCTGCCTGGATGATTGTCAGGTCAGTTCCCATAACAAGAGTTTGTGATTCTATGTTTTCTCCCCATTCTAGTGACTCCCCGGAATGTGTTAGAACGAAGCTTCACCTCTAGGAGCTGTGAGAAGAGGAAGCACAGGGAGCCTTGTACTCTGGGGCTCAAAGTGAGTCCTAAGGCCCTCCTCCCACTGCCAGCCCTGCTCTGCCTGTAGATAACATCCCTTCTGTTTGCCAGGTCAGTTCTTTGGTTGGGATATTTGCAAGACGTTCTTACCAGCTTCTGCCAATAAAGATAATTCCCTCTGTGAAGACCCCTTCCCCTCCGCAGGGAGAGGGCTAGTGCCTGTTTTCTGACAGCACAGCATCTGCATGTTGTACCAAGTCTTACCACGAGCTGAGTCATGAATAGCTTTCCTGGAGAAGAACAGCAGGGACTCTGCCCTCAGACGCTGCTTTTCCTCATGATGCCCCTTGCACTTGCAGTGGCACACTCAGAGGAATGAGGTGGCTTGGTGACTCTTAAGGGGGACACAGCAGACTGTGTCACTGGGCTGGCATGCTGGCTCCATCAGCTCACTGACTGGTGTGCTCGCTCCCTTGAAGGCTACTTTGTCGGAACTGTGAAGGTCTCCTGGGGTGGTTGACACATATACATTATTTTCTATAATTCAGACCTATCTTTGGAGCTGCCAAGAATCAATTCCAATGCTCTGTTTGAATAAGAGGGAAGTTTCAAAGGAAAGTTTTCCTTGGCAAAATGTAAGTCTTGGCTCTGGCAGCCTAATGATGAAAATACCGAGCCCAAAGATGATGCAGAGCTGCTTCCAATTACTGGGGTTGAACTCACAGGGGAAAGGCCTCATGACATGCTTTGGATTAGGAGCAGACGGTGTCTTGATTGGCAAGCCAGAGTAAAAGAAAGACCATTTCTCTGCTGTTTGGTAATTTTTCCAATTATAGAAAGGTAATTCAAGTCTTTGGTGATTTTGGACGTCTTCCCACTGGAAAATTCCCATTGATTCTTGGTATTGACTTATTTTGGAAGCACTGAGCAAGTTTTGAAGAGACAGGAGCCTGAGTTGTTCAGGTGCTTGGTAAGAATCCTTAGGCAAGTGCACTGGCAGTAGGGCTCCTGGGGCTTTTTGAAAAGCCTAGCAAACAGGCTCTGCCTGTCTGTGGGGCTCGAACTCATTACACATAAGAGAAGAGCACCCCAGGCTGTGGGCAAAGAGTGAGTCAGAAACACTCTCAAGGCAAGAACCCAAATAAGCTTAAATAAAGTCAACAGAGAAGGAATTGGAGAGGTCGTGTGTCTTCCTTTTTGGTTTGCAAGCCCATAAAATTGTTTTGATTTGCTGACAATGCCTCAGTTACTGATAAGGGAGCCGATGTACTCTGTCTAGACAACTCATTTTATGAGTGAGCTGGGCCTCACCCTCAACCCTTGACACTACTCTGTATTTCCTTCTGAACTTCACACTTGCTAAGAAATCTGGGCAGGGAGGAAAGGGGAAATCTTTGACTCAGATAAGCAGATCTCATTTTTAAAAGTTTTATTTTTTTAATTAATATGCAATCAGCTGCACACAGTTCTCCTCCCAGAGGCCTTTGAAAGGATACGGCCTTCCACACTGGCCCAGACCCAGAGTTCTTCTCCTTATCAAACTTCTAAACTTGAACAGGCTTCAGTCATCTTAGCTGTGGAGAAAAGATGGAAATTTTTAGCTACTTGGGGTTCCTTTGCACAGTGGAAGAAAATATACAGAGTGAATAAATGCTTATCTTGAGTATAGTCTATGACAAATGCTTGATAAACTGAACACATAGTGACAGAAGAATCCTCTCAATCTCTTTGCAAATGGGTAGGGTCCAGGGCATGGGTCTGCCCATTTTCACATGATAACTTGGTTATCAGCTGGACCACAGTTCAGGCTGCTTGGAGAAGTAGCCACTTGATAATGGTTCCCAGTGAGGATCTCACCACGGCCTCTGCCATGTAGATGGGGAAATGGAAGGGGCCTTCACATGGTCTGTCACATGCAGCGGGGAGCAGGCAAGTAAGGAACTGCCCTGCAGAGAGCTGCTGGAGTCTGTTCTGTCCTGACAGCACCCAGCATTGGGGCGAGGGGTCTGTGAGGGACTGAGGGGCCAGCAGGACTCAGTAGCTTCAAATTTAATTACTGGAAAGACACCAGAAGAAGCAGCACTGCAGTGACAGAGCACTCCTGAGGCAGGCTCCCTGCAGGCTGCGCCCCTCTGATGAGATGGGAGGCAGAGAGGACTGTGGGTCAGGTCCCTGTGGCCTGAGTGTGAGGAACCCAGTGCCACCCGCCTTGCCTCCCCTCTTCCTGCACCCTGGACAAGGGCTCCAACATGAAGGCTTCTTCCCGGACTTTTCGATTTCTCCCTCACTGTCCTTTCTGGGCTGCAGACTCAGAACCTGTGTGAACATGCTTGGCTGGGCCCTGCTCGCTCCTCCTCTGGGGACTCAGCGAGGTTGATATGCGTGCTTACAGTGTCCTGTGTGCCCTTTCACCATGGCATACTCTCCTCCTGTCCGGCCCTCTTCCCCCTCTTTCAAAGCTCCCCCTCTTTCAGTGCTCTCACATCTGCAACCACATGCTGGCTCAGGAAGAGCCAGGGTCAGGCAGCGTTGAGGGTTTACCCAACTGCCTATGTTCCTTGGGGAAACTGAGGCCCAGAGGAATTCTTAGAAGGTATGGGTGGGAGGAGGGGCAGATGCCTGGTGACAGCTCAGCATTGGCATCTTCCCAACTCTTCCATCTTTTAGAAGTTTTTTTCATTAGTTCCAGCCTCATAAAAGTCCTTCTTAGAAGCAGTGGTAGCAGAGATACAGTTGGCCCCTCACAAATGGTAAAGACTTGACTTCAGGATATTCCGTGGCTGGGTCAAGGACACTCAGATATGTGGCTGCTGCGGGGAGACAGAGCAGACCTGGCACAGAAGATGGCAGCGCAAGGGACTGTCACTAGCCAGCACGTGGGTACTTAGCCCCGGTGTGGTGCTAGGGGCTGATTTTCTTTCCTTTGTTTTAAAACCTGCCTCCTCCTAGAGACACAGGGCTCAGGGAAAGGGAGCTTGCCCCACTCTGGTTATCGAAGGTGCTTAGCCAGCAGAGCACCTTCCTTAGGCTCGATGGGTCTCCAGGAGGAAGCTGGGATCCACACGGCAACCCGTGCCCGCCCCATCTCTGGGGAGAGGTGGCCCCATCATTTGCATTTATCACGGAGGATATACTGCCCTGTCTGTAGCCTTTAGTCTGACTGAATTGCTTTTCTGCTTCAGGAGACACAGGCATTGCAGCCCAGCACTTCCCTCTGCTCCTCACTTTGCCGGCGTCGGGCCGTAACCCACTTTGCTCCTGGGTGCATTTATCATATTGATCGTATAAGAAATAGATCATAAGCAGAATGAAATTACCGGATGCAATGATCTGGGGCGTCCTATGGACCAGATCAATCTTGGGGCAGCAAGAAAAAAGTCATGTTTGTTTTCCAAAGTTGATTTTCATTTCAAATAGAAATTTCCATCAGTTGAGACCCCCTGGAGGGGAAAGTCTACTGTGCTGACATGTGTGTGTGTGTATGTGTGTGTGTGTGTGTATGTGTGCACACGTGTGCCCACGTGGAAACACAATGTGCTGTTTGAAAGAAGGCCTGTCTCTAGCTTGAAGACCCCTCACTGGCCCTTTCCAGACTTGTGTGAGTTCCTTGGCTGAGCCGCCTGCTTCGTCCTCCAGGCCTGGTGTGTGAGGGTATGAGTGGCACAAGCCAGCATGGAAGAGCACTTGGCGAGCACATGAGTACCTCCCCCAGCCTGCGGCTCCGACCAGAGCACGGCCGTCCTGAGAATGTTCTCCCTGTCTGCACATGGGCTGGTGAGTTCGGAACACAAGTGAGCGCGGTCCCTGGCAGGCTGCCACCTCCGCAGAGGCAGAAAGCCACAGTGGGAATGTGGTCCGAGGCCCGTCACCCTTCCCACTGTGAAATCACCCCAGACACTGAGACTCAGTGTTATTGGCTTTGGCTGCATTCGTCATGCCAATAAACTCATTGAAATTGAAGAAAGCGTTCAGAGGAGGGAGTGGAGAGGAGCTGGCCTCAGACTCAGACTCGACCCTGAGCTTAAAGGGAGAGATGAGCGGATGCCAGACAGCTGAATTCCCAGCACTCTCAGGGAGGCCCAGGCAGGAGCGGACCCCTCCCAGCCCCCCAAGCTGTCTCCGCCTGCACTCTGTCACCACTGGCGCTCAGAGCTCCACGGAAATATCTCTGGAAGCCTTCCCGTGGGGCAGATGGCCAAGCAAGCGCATGTGTGCACACTCATAGGCACGTACCACTGTGAACAAGACGGTGGGAACGAAGCACCATCACACACATATCCACCAGGACTTTGGGGCGCCGCGCCAGCGCTGTACACATTTAAACTGCAGGAGGACCAGGCTTGGAGGGAAAACGGAGCCCCCGGGCGGAGCCTGGCACCTGCTGGCCCTCCCCTTCCCCACACCGACCTCGCACTGCATCACAGCTCTGCCGCTGAGCTCTGCCCTGGCTGGGAGCTCCTCTGATTGCATAGTTTCTGGAGTTAGCAAGACCCGCGAAAAATGTGAACAAGTGACGTCTTCCAGGTAAGGGAGCAAGAAGGCCATTCGAGGCAGCAGACGCTGAGCTGGAGTCAGCTGCAGAGTGGTGGTGGAAAGGGCACTGCGCACAGTGGGGCGGCAGCCTCAGACTGTCCGAGAGTGCAGAATAAAGTGGCACAGACTCTGGTTGTTAGAAGAGGATGGGGGCTCTGAGCTGTGACGTGAATTTAGGAAGATCCTATTGACTCTCCAGAGAGAATTTTGTCATCCTCGAGATTATACTGTTGCTTTCCAGTCAGCCATCTGGCCTAGGTTACAACTTGTTACCCAACTGGGAAAAGTCAGACACCTGAGGGGACCCCATTGTGGCGACAACAAGCAGGGAAAAGCCATGGCCTTGAGGCCTGGATATGCGTTTGCAAAAGATAGCTCTGTGGGAGGAAGTGTTCTGAGGAGGGTGGTGGGGGCTGGAACATCGTGTGATGGTAAGAGGAGAAGCCCTGTGTGTCGGGCAGGTGCAGCGCACAGCTGTAATCCTAGCACTCTGGGAGGCTGAGGGAGGAGGATGAGAGTTCAAGCCCAGCCTGGGGCACTTAGGGAAAGCACATGCTGGGCTCGAGCCAGCTGAGAGGCTTCCCCGGGCTCCAGGCAGCTATCATAAAGACACAGGGCAGGGTACAGGAATGGCCCGCAAGGACTGGCAGGAACCGTTCTGTGGGTATCAGCTTGGGGTTACTCTGAGGCAAAAGGCTGGTGCTTGGAGCATGGGATCCTGCCTGTGCTGGGCGTGATGGATCCACCCCCTAATGAGGTGAATTCAGTTCATTTTACCAGCTCCAATTATGTGAGGAATGAAGAGTGTCAGGTTTCTTTATCCTCCTGCCTGGCCCTGAACTTTGGCCATTCCCACCAGCTTTACACACCGTGAAGCTAATGGAGTTTTTATTTCAATGAGTTGGGAACCAAACCATCTTTGTAAAGCAAGGAATATTGAAAAAGAAGAAGGAAAAGAAGAAGGAGGAGGAGGAGGAGGAGATGAAGAAATACTTAATGTTCATCTAGTGGATGAAAAATTTCAGAAGATAAATTAAAGTGTTTTCTGGCTGAACGGAGAAACCCGGGAAGGGTGGTGGAGATAATTTTCCCAGGACTCAGAAGTGATTTATCTGTCTCCGCATTCTTTAGACAAGAGGTTCCATTTATTTAGTCATTTATTTTATGAGTTTTCTGAAGATCCCCCTCCTGCCCTGCTGCTGACACACAGAGCTTGGCACAAGGAGTCAGGTCTGAGAAGCAGTCGGGTTCAGCTATCATCCACCGGGCCCTTGTGCCAAGAGCTGGTCGCACTCCGGAGTCAGCAGCTCAGAGGGTGGGAGCCTTGTCCTTGCGTATCATGGTACCTCCTGGGAGACAGACTCCGAGACACACCAGCACAGTGCTGTGTGATTGATGCTGCATCGGAAGCCTCTGCCACCCACATCACTTCAAATAATGGGCTTCGGTGAGGGCTCAGTAGGTCTAGCAGTTTTCAGTAGAGGGGGTTTTGTCCATAAAAGTGTTGCAAACTGTGTGGGGCTATTTGGGGTGGTTACACATGGGGGGCAGGATGGAGGCCACAGCTTCTGGTTGGTAGAGCACAGGATGCTGCTCCATATCTTGCTACACAAGAGTTGCCCAGTGGTGTCCAGTCTCAGCACACACCATGGATATCTGTCTGCCTGCCTGGGTCAGTCCTGTGCCCTCACCATCCACAGCCATCCCCTGGTCCCTGCTGCATGCCTCAGGGGCTGGCTCAGATGCTGCAGTAGAGCCTCGAAAGAGGAAATTTCTTCTTCTCTCCTAACTGGAGACAGTTTAATTTAAAAGCAGCCATAATGAATAACATTATTTATGTGAGGTGGTAGGAAAATTTTCAGGGGGCTGGCATGGTGGTGTACACCTATAATCTCAGGAGATGGAGGCAGGATGATTGCAGGTTTGGGGCCAACCTGGACAACTGAAAGGCCGTTGGCTGAGAAAAAGCAGGGGCTGGAGATGTAGCTCAGGAGTAGAGAATCTGCTGAGCATGTGTCAGGGGTTAGGTTTGCACTGTAGGACCATGAGGTAAGGGGGGGGGGGGGAGAGAGAGAGAGAGAGAGAGAGAGAGAGAGAGAGAGAGAGAGAGAGAGACTGACTCAGGTTTGAGAGATGAGAGGCCAGCATCATGCCAGAAAGCCACACATTCCTTTTTTTTTTTTTTTGTGGAACTTCCTGCCACACTTAGAGTGCCTCCCTTATAGAGTTCTTGGCAATGGAAATAATTTGGGTCTAGGTTGAGTCCTCAAATAGTTTCCCTTTTGCATGCCCCAGTCATTATCCTGAGGGTTTAAAAAGATTCTGCCAAGGATTTTTCCTCGGATCTTTGTGAAACTACGTTTCATATCATGGAGTTATTTTTGAGCAATTAAAGCTCCCTGTGCCAGGTTTTCTCATCATCTACCAAAGCTATAAAGAAGGGGCCTGTGTCTGGCTTTCCCTGGGAAACAGATGGCACTTTGGGTACTGGCAGGAGACAGGTGTGAAGTTTCAGGGGCCGGAGGCCTTGTCTGGCGTACTATGCAAATTTGGCTCCATTCTGCATCCCCCCCAGGAGCTACAACCAAATGGAACCTGCTTTTACATCCCTGGTGTGTGTGTGTGTGTGTGTGTGTGTGTGTGTGTGTTAGGGGCTCAGTGTGGACTATACATGAAGCAATTCTTGGGCATCAAGGGAGGACAGTGGCTGCTGTACCTGATCTTACTTGTCCACGAGAGCGGAGGCTCTTTGCCGTCTGGAGCCGAGCCCTCCGCACCACTCGCTTAGCCCCAGAGTCCCGGAGCAGCTCAAGTGTGGGGCAGCGGGAGCCCTTCTTGCACTTGGACTATAGTTTGCAGTTGTTGCTGTTGTGACTCATGCTAATGAATTCACCCTACACTACATGTTCTGTACTTTCTTTGGAAGGGGCATTGAAAGTGGCCTCGTGCCAAAGATTTTTGGGGGGGATGACCCTGGTTTTAAATGCTTTCTTATGTCTCTCAAGTACTTGTTAAGCCGTATGTCCAATTTCTGTATTTTCTAAAGTAAGTTCTTTGTAAACATCAGGTCATTTATTTTGTCATGGAAACACTCTCTGGTTCTAGATAACCCAGAACATGAAGAACAGAGCCTCACTGTCCTGACTCCACAGCCCCTGGCCCACTTCGCTCAGGCTGAGCAGCCAGAGGTTCCAGCTGGCGACGACCGCTCTGTCACCAGCGGGCCGGAGATGCCGTTTCCTTCTTCAGAGAGGGAGGATGGCAGCCCCGTTCTTCGTCATCATCCCGAATGGTTCAACTTTTCTTGCTTTCACTCACATGCCCCGAAGTGCCAAGGCTGGGTCACCAGGGGCCGCAGCTGGCTGACGGGTGGTTCCCTTGGTGCCAGGTGAGTGAATGTGAGTTGTTCCTTGGGAACTATCCCCATGGCATGGTCAGGGCCACATGTTACCGACCACAGGAATGTACCACTGAAGAGGACATATCTCTTCAGAGTGTGTGGAGTGAAGATAGAAGCATCCTATTTGCTGGGCTCAGCCACAGAGGCACGTGGGCTCATGTTTGGCTGACAGCAATCAGGTCCTCTAGCACTTGACACTGAGGTCTTCAGAAATCCCTGTGTGCACACTCACACGTGCACACGTGCGTGCACACACCCCTCCAAGCCCAGGCATTGCAGTGGGCATAGACCTTAGAGGTGGCAAAGGCTTCCCACAAGTTTAGTGATAGAGTTAACACCATCCACTCTGCATGCCCATCTGAGGTGCAGATGCAGGTCGCAGAGGGCCGCAGAGGCCCAGTCAGAGAGTCCCCTCCCTCCTCAGAAGCCTGTGTGGCCCACGACAGGAATGTCCTGCTGAAATGACTGCTTTGGGTTTCTTTTTTTTGAGCTCACTATGTAGTCCAGGCAAGCCTGGAACTCAGCAATCCTCCTGCCTCTGCCTCCTGAGTGCTGGGATGACAGGCGTGAACCACCACACCTGGCACTGTGGTATGTGGTATTGATGCCTGGTGGGTGTGAGTCACCACACCTAGCATTGTGTGTGGTTACCAGGATCAAACTCAGGGCCTTGCGCTTGCGAGGCAGGCGCTGGAAACACTGAGCTAAATCTCCGGCCCTGCTTTGGGATTCTTTTTTTTTTTTTTTTTTTGAGACAGGGTCTTGCTTTCATAGTTCAGGCTAGCTCTGAGCTCATTATGCAGCCCAGGCAAGCCTCAAACTCGGCAATCCTCCTGTCTCTGCCTCCCAAGTGCTGGGATTACAGGCGTGAGCCACCACGCCCGGCACCGCTTTGGGATTCTTAACCCTATACTCTGGTCCCCTCTGATAATGTACCTCTCTGCCCCTCACCCCCTTGCTCTCCACTTAGGCGGTGTTGGGTGTGCTCCACTGAGCCCCCACTGCTGTGGAAAGCTGTCCTTACCCCTGTGGGGAAGGTGAAAGCAAGGGTTCTTTAAAAGCAAATGTTAAAGAGCGTAAAATGATGCTGCTTAGAAAACAGAAAGGTGCTACTGGGTGTGGCACCCAGGAGAGCTCTGGGCACCAGCACACACGTGGCTTCCTTGTCACAGACGCCTGAGTGTCATCCTCACCCCGAGGGTGGTTGCTGTGGTCCCACACCCTCCCACCCTGACCCCGGGAGCTCCCTGAACACAGACTGCTCTGGCCTCCTGACTGACTTTGCTGCTAGTGGGAGAACACACTAGTTCTTTCCAAGAGTGGGGGGACGATGGTAACAGGGCTGCTGCACAGGGTGTGTGTGTGTGTGTGCACGTGTGTGTTGTGCACGCATGCACACTTGAGAGAGAGGCCCCCAAGTGCAAGAGGGATTTGGAATGAGGCTTACGTGGGTGAAGCCAACTGCCACTGGGCCACTGGAGGAGGATGTGCTTTCTGGCAATCTGCTGTTCTCTTTCTAGCTATTCGGAGCGCAG
This sequence comes from Thryonomys swinderianus, assembly GCA_004025085.1. Classification (NCBI taxonomy): domain Eukaryota; kingdom Metazoa; phylum Chordata; class Mammalia; order Rodentia; family Thryonomyidae; genus Thryonomys; species Thryonomys swinderianus. The sequence goes on along the minus strand of PVIC010001848.1, from coordinate 28,048 downwards.
ACGGCTCAGATCTGCCACATGAAGTCTCGGTGAGAAGTGCGGCCGGTGCTCCTCCTGGGGTTCCTGCTTCCCCTCTGTCCCGTCTGTATCTCCTCTCCCCTTTGCCACTGGGTTTCAGGCCCTATTGGTCCCCTCTTTCCTGCACTGAGTTTTCTCAAAGAAGCTTGGAACAGCAGATCTCAGGGCCCCAGCCCTTATCTTCTGAAGTGAGGGGCCCTGAGTTGTCATTGTGTGGATGCGTGTGCTGATGACACCAGGGGCCAGGAAGAGGACTCAGGGCCTTTGCCCTCTTCTTGGGGCACAACTGTCACACATGCCACATCTCAAAACTTCGATATCTTTATTGCAAATTTCCCAATCTGGCACTGTACTCAGGAAGACGTGGCCTTGCCCTGAAGAAACCCTTAGAGGGGAGTGATATACAACTGTGAAGCAGGACTGTGGTTGGGCAACGCTGGAGCACACAGCAGAAGGGACCGTGGTGTCTGACTCGCGTGCAGCAGCACTGAGGGGTCAGTATCCCCACAGTGCTGAGGAGACAGGAAAACAGCTGGTGCCATGAAGACGACTTAGGTGGGAGGTCAGCTCTGCACGCCGAGGGCGGGTCAGGCGGCAGGGAGCAGGCGCAGCCCTGAGAATGAAGTCAAGGGCCTGGACTCAGACGCACATGTACCTCTGTGTGGTCTTGCTGGGTCCTCTGTTGCTCTCTGGCATCGCATGCATTGTATCCAGGTAATGGAACCTGCACGTGGAACACCGGCTCTTTCATTTTCAGTCTCCTTATATTTTAGTAGCCCATATTTTTATCTTCATGCCACAAACCACGGGCAATGCTACTACACCTCTTCCATTCCCTGCAGCCCGGGCCTTAGCCCTTGTAGAGTCACTTTCCACATTTCACACTCTCTGCCCAACCTGAGTCCTTCCAGCTTTTTACCTCCTGACTTACTTCCTGGTGTAATCTCTGCTTTTACAACATGAGCCTGACGTGGGTAAAGTTAGGTTATGGTTCAGAATGTATTCTCAATCAGAGAAGTGATGCATTCACGTTAGGTATTATTTATAGCGTGCAAAGAAAGAGTCAGGTCCTACGCAGCGGGCAGTGACGGGCACGAGTCTCTGGGAGGGGTTTGTGATTAATGCCCACACTGAGGTTTCAGATCCGTGATGGGCTGTGGAGGTGTGGCCAGCTCCCACCCGCATTAGCACGCCCTGGGCTGCAGGCCCCGCGTTGTCCGTACCATAAAGGCGGCAGCGTGGCCGATGACAGATTAAAAAATGGCTGCCCAGGTTTGAGATTGAGCAGCTGCTGAAAAGTGAAGCATCATTTGATTTTTGCTGTCAGAAAGAGTTAGGCTGGGAGAAATTTTCTGTAAAACACGTGTGCAATTTGGGGACCGTTTGTCATCATTGTGGTTCTGATTTTTACATGTTTTGCTCTTGTCATATTGATGCACAAATTCAAGGTTAGATCTGACATTCGGAACAAAGAGAGGCATAATTATGCGCTGTGGTCTTTATTAAACTTGTTTCCTGTTAGAGTGAAGGGCTTGTTGCTGTTGACTGAAATGCGCGCAGGTATTACTGGCAGCAGGAAAGGAGGATGCATTCAGGAGCTTAATTTCTGCTGGGTCACACTGGCCTGGAAGGGCCCCTGAGAGCCAAGCAGGAGGCTACAGGCTGCACAGAGGAGCCAGTGCTCAGGCACAGCCTGCTGGCCTGCGGGCCCAGGAGAGCAGAACCAGAGACAGTGAAGCCAGCTGGAAATGCACACAAGCAAAGAAGCAAGTTGAGGGGTCGAGGGCACCTTGGATCTTCAATGGGAAGTGAATCGGGAGGTCCAAGGACACAGGCCTCACTTCAAGTTTGGGTGCAAAGTGAGAGATGTACACAGGAAAACTGATCTAAACGGGCTTTGGTCCAAGGCTGGGAGGAGCACAGGAGGCACAGGCCTCTTCCGCGCATGTCAGGGAATGGCTCAGATGCCGGGGTGGGGGGTGGAGTGGTTGTCTGGTTCTAGAGGGCCCTGAAATTCCTCCGTTACTGGGCTCTGCTTGTCATCCAGTGCTCATTTGCCAGCACTTCCCGAGTGCCTATTATGTAGCATTACCCTAGACCTTTGAGATACATTAATGAAAAAAACTGAATAATTCTCTGCTGTCACAGATTTTACATCTAGCAAGGAGAAAAACAGTAAGCACCATAAGCAAATAAATTAGGCAGTATGTGCTATGGAAAAGGACAAATAGCCTGGGTAGGGGGTCTTCGGGAATGTGTGAGAAGGTGGCAGCGTTCTGAGTATGGTTCAAAGAATAGGGGTAGAACAAAGACCTGATGTAGTCAGGAAGTGAGGCGAGGAGACTCCTGGGTTAATAGTACTCCCGAAGAAAGGCCAGCTGGGGCACAGGGGATGGAAGGAGCAGGTTTTGGCTGGAGCAGGGCAAGGCAAGAACACCAGCCACCAGTGAGAAATAAGCTTGAGTGGTCAGGGGCAGCAGGTGGCAGAGGCGCTGGTCAAGCCTGGAATAGACCCCAGGCCTGTACTCTTAGGTGCAGATGCCCGGGGCCAAACACCTTGTGGCACTAGTAGGCAACTGTGAAAGTGTGAGAGAGCATATATCTTTGTGATAGGCTGCAATTAGAATGTTTGTGGCTTTGATCTGCGTTGAAATGGTTTAGCTAGGCCTCTGTCATCCTGTCTCCAGCATTTGAATTCTGAAGGTGAACCCTGCAAGGCTCCATTTGCCTTTCCAGTCCCAATTTGTATGTGCTGAGATCCTGACTAACAGACAGATGAGTTTTCTCCTAGTGGAACTGGCTTTTCTCTCCCACAGGCTTGGAGTCATCTGGGTGAGAAGGCCAAGGAGTGAGGGCATATCTGAGGAGGGTGCGCCACCCTCCCCCTTGGTGGCGCTGCAGTGGAACCTACGCTCTCTGCACAGTGAGAAGAGAGAAAAGACAAGTAAAGGCCTTGGGATTTGCTGTTTGTGTTCTGGGCATTGGGTGTGGTAGTTTGGCAGGAAGTGAGCTCCTATAAGGCTGGGTCCAGGATGACAAAGGTCACTTTGGGCTGTAATGGCTGAGCTCCCTTGGAAAAATCTGGAAGGTGTGAGGAAAGTGGCAGCAAGGCCCTGGATACTGCTGACTAGACAACTCATTTGTGACTCAGGTCTGGGAAAGTGTTCTTTTTGTTTTTCTTCAGAGAATGTGAAGAAAATGTTTCAAGGACAGAAAATGTCAACCACTTGTGAGTTGTTAGGAAGTCTTAGAAAATAAAATGAGATACTTCAAGTTAAGGTCAAGGATTCCAAGCAGATCGAAGATGAAATATCACTCATTTACCTCTCTGTGACCAGGCAAAACCAAACCCTGCGTAGGCTGGACCGTAGTGCCTGAATATGAGTGCTTGTGTGAGTGTGCGTGCATGTGCACATGCGTGTGCGTGCATATCTGAGTGTGCCATAGTCATCTAGAAAATGTTCACAGGCTCCCCTACTGGGAAGGTTTCCCTTCATATCCAAATAAAATTTCTCTTGCTTTCAGTCCTCAGTAAGCACAGTTTCTATTGGAGTGAATGCCGAGCAGAAGTTCTGGCCTCCCTTCAGATGAGCAGGGCTTCATTACAAGGAGCTGAGACAGACGTTGTTATCTGAGACACCCTGACCCCTTGTAGTTCCTCTGTGACCTATTATGGTGCCCCACACAGCATTACAAGCAATTCATTCCTTTGCTTATTGAAGCCTTGTTAAGAGGCAGGCTATTAAAATGTAAATATCTCTGAGGTAGAGAGCTTCAGGTGGGGCTCATCTGCTCTGTTATGACAGCCAGCTGAGGTTGAGGAGGACCCTTTAGAGGTAAAAGCTTTGAAGTTCTATACACCTGGGTTTGAATCTTGGCTTCATCCTTTAAGAGCTGTGTGATCTTGGCGACTTCTTTAGTATCTCTGGTTTGGGGCCTGAAAAATGAGGGAAATAATACCAGCCTTTAGTTCTGCCTGAAGACTAAATGGGAAGATGAATATAAAGCATTTGGTCCTGTGCTTGGAACACACTAACTATCCACACAAGAGTCAGATTATGGTTGTTAAGGGGTCTCCCACGGAACCTGTGGTGACGGGACAGGAAGGCTGAAGGGCAGCGATCGCAGCATGGGAGCTCCCAGGGCAGAGGGTCAGAAATAACTTCTCACACTTACCAGCCAGGCCCTGTGCTGATCTCCCCCTCAAGGAGCTGTGAGCAGGAAAACTAGTGAAGAAGGAAGTATTTAAGGACATTTCTTGCAAAGTGTTGAACTCCTTTTCCTCTGAACGCTTCCCTTCTTCCTTTCTCTCTGCTTTATCGTGGATTTCTTTATCTAGACGCAGGGTGCAATAATGAGACAAACTTGGCTTTCAGCATCCGGCTCCATCGTGTGGGCAGCAGGGCAACCAGATGCCATTCTGGGTGCTGCATCAGAGCGGGTGAGACTCTGGGCATCACTGGCCTGGCACAGCCTGGGCTCCAGTGTGCCAGGGCTCATGCTGTGTGATCACGCCGCTTCGTCTTCTGAAGGCTGCTACATCCACAGATTTAGGAACCAGCTTGATGGAAGGCAGTGGGCACTGGGGAGATTTGGAGCATCAATCCATGCGTGCCATCTGTAGCTGGCATTCTATGTGCAGGGGAAAAGGGACAGACAAGGATGAAATGGTTTGCTTTGTTTGACTTCTTCAGGAGGGAGGTGGTTGAAGGAGTAGGGATGCTAAAATTCTCTGGGATCAGATGAGGCCAATTCTACCCCTAACACATACACACAGTCTTCTTCTCTACTACTTGGGAAAAAAACCAGGCTGTGTTTTCTTTGGAGAAGATGCCAATTCCAGGCAATTGGGAATCCTGGAAATCTGATGGTTACAGAGATAGAGATGCTGTGCAAACTTGAGGGTGACTACACAACAGAAGAAATTATTGCTGAATAGTAAGAAGAAAGATAAGAGAATGCTACTGCTAGGGTGTCAGTTCATCTGTCCCTGCAGGTGTGAAAGGAGCCCAGGTATAGCTGGAGAAAGCTTGGGAGATCTGTCTTCTTCCTGAACTGAAGGAGAAGGGATGAGAACTGTAAGAATACCTGCAAATACATTTGCAGTTTAGTCTTGAGGCCATCTAAGCTCAGGTCTACAAATCAAAGCATTAATTCTCTGCCACACAGGAGACTGCTACTCTGCCTCTATGGTCAAGAGATAACTCAAGATAAAGAGCTCAACGTATATGTTGGAGACCAAATGGGTGGAACAGGTTATTATCTTTGTCCTCAACACTCTGCCCTTTCATCTCCTTTTTAACTGTGTGGCTTTTGTATTACTCTCCCTTTCCCTCTTCTTTTGTGTACTTTTTTTATTGCATCCTGTGCTCTGATGATGTTTGCCTATTTTTAAATTTGCTTTCCTACTAGACGCAAGGCTTTGAGTCCCAGGTCTGTTTATGATATCACTCATCTCTGGATCTCACTCTGTGCCTGAAGGAAACTGAGTGGTGCCTTCTTAGGACTTTGCCAGGCAGCTTCTATCAAAGCTTGGAGCAGGTGGTGCTGATGACGTCTCAGACTTTTGGGGACATTCTCTCTTTCTCAGTAGCTGTAAAATCAGTGTTATTCCTGGAAATGAACCAGTCACAGGTCCCCGAGGGATTATGCCGTAGTTGGTCTCTACGGTCTAACCTTGTAGAGGTTATGCAGGCAACCTGACTTAAGCTGGAAAAAATCAAACTTTAACTTAGTCCCAAAAGTGACCAGATTTTTTCCAAATCTCCTGGAATGCTCCTTGGAGAAGAAGGGCATCATACTGGGAATTCATGGAACAGATTCTTAACCTATTTTTCTTTGCATGATGTCTCAAAACACTGTTTTCCTTTGCAGAAGGAGCAATGTATCCTTAAGCTATGGTGTTTGCCTCCTATTTTAACAGCTTCCAAAGGACATGATTATTCTCAAAGTGCAGCCCCCATACCTGTGGAGATATTCAGTGTTTACAACCATAGAGGTAAAATCATTCTCTTTCTGCCAAGACATACTCCTCTGGGACCATCAGCTGCTGTGCATGGCTGTGAGGAGACTTGCGACTGTCCAGGAAGCCTAAATGATACAATCTCACAATGCCTCTCCCTTTGACTTTTTGGTATGAATATCACTGGCTTTCTGTTTTCAAAGTGCATCCATCTACTGGTTGCTTAGTCAGTGTGGAATGAGAAGATAGCATTTGTGTGAGTAGGATATGTTCATATTCTACTGCCTTCACTTACCATGTGAACTGAGCTAAGCCCCTTAACTTCCCTGGACTTCAGCTTTCTTATTGGTAAAGCAACAGGAACAAGCACTTTAGCCACTTTCTGTTGACACTTGTAGAGCTCCTAGGAGGTAGATCAGGTGATTTTCATACAATGGTGCAGGTTCCTAATAAAGGAGACATTTAGTGTTATTTGGGAGTCTATGGTGTATGGTATATGGGTTTTAGATTCAGCTGTTGATCCCAGGTTTTCTATACACTAACTTTGGAAGCCAATTACTATACCTAGGTTTCATTTTCCTTGCCTATAAAATGAGAATAATAATATAAATATCTGAGGATCACTGTGAGGATTAACTGTGGTGGTACATTACTTCAACAACTATTTCTTCCAAGTACCATTCTCACTGCACCTGTCACTTGAATTTGAGTTATGCTAACTCCTTAGACTATAATTCATTTTGTTGGGTGCAGAATATCCACAGCTTCCATTTTATCAAATTTTATTATTTTTATTTTAAAAATCCTTATATATTTTATTTTTAAAATAAATTATTTGGTACATTATAGGATTGGACAATTAGAGACATTGTAGTCATTGTAGGGTCAAATGGAGCATCTCTAATCCTACTTTTTGAGGAATCTCCACACTGATTTCCACAGTGGTTGCACCAGTCTACATTCCTACCTACAGTGAAGAAGGGTTTTTTTCTCTCTATTGGTTGATTTCTTGATGGCAGCCATTGTTTCTGGAGTAAGGTAGAATCTCAGTGGTGTCTTCATCTGCATCTCTTGAATAACCAGTGAAGATCACTTTTTCTTTTGTGTCTTTGCTGCTTTTACTTCTTTTTTTTTTTTTGAGACAGGGTCTTGCTTTGTAGTTCAGGCTGGCACTGAGCTCAGTATGTAGCCCAGGCAAGCCTGGAACTCAGCAATCCTCCTGTCTCTGCCTCCCAAGTGCTGGGATTACAGGCGTGAGCCACCATGCCTGGCACTGTGGTATGCGGTATTGATTCTTGGTGGGTGTTAGTCTCCATGCCCAGCATTGTATGTGGTTACCAGGGATCGAACTCAGGACCTTGCGCTTGCGAGGCAGGCGCCGGAACCACTGAGCTAACCCTCTGGCCCGCTTTTACTTCTTTATCTGAAAAATATCTGTTCATTTCAGATGCTTATTTTTGAATTGGGTCTTTAAATTTTGGGGGGGGGGTCTAATTTTTCAAAGTTCTTTTTGTAGTCTAGATACTAAACCTTTGTCTGAGAAACAGCTGGTAAAAATTTTTTTTCCCACATTGTAGGTTGTCTTTTCACTCTGTTGGTGGTTTCTCTTGCTGTGGAGAAGCTTTTTGGTAAGATGGGATCCCCATTGTTGATTCTTTCTGCTAGCACGATGCTGCTGAGGTTTTGTTCATAAAATCTTTCCCTGTGCCAGTGTCTCCAAGAATTCTCCCTATACTTATTTTCCAGCAGGTTTGTTGTTTCTGTTTTACTATTTAAATATTTAATCCACTTAATTTCAGTTTAGTGCATGGGGAAAGATGTAGGTCAAGTTTTAATCTTTGGCAGGTTGTAACTGAGTTTTTCCAGCACCATTTATTAAAGAGGCTATCTTTCCTCCATTGAGGGTGTTTGGCAGCTTTGTCAAAGATGAGGTAGCTTAGTATGTCTGAAGTTGCTTCTGTATCTTATAGTGTGTTTCACTGATCCTTGGCTCTATTTCTTTGCCAGTACCATGCTATTTTTTTTTTAATCACAGTGGCTTTGTAGTGTAATTTCATGTCAGAGATTGTATTCCCTGCCATGTCTTTATTGCCTACAATTAGTTTTGCTATTCTAGTTCTCTTCTGATTCTAGATGAATTTTTGGATTATTTTCTCTACTTCTGTGAAATTGGGATTTCAGTTGGGATTGCATTCAATCTATATAGCAGTTTTGAGAGTATGGCCATTTTGACAATATTGGTTCTTCCTACCCAGGAAAAAGGATGCCTTTCCATTTTTCTGATATCCTCTTTGATCTTTTTCAAAGTGCTTTAGTTTTCAGAGTAGAGGTCTTTCACCTCCTTTGTTAGACTGATTCCTAGATATTTTACTTTTTGGGATGGTATTGTGAAAGAAATTCTTACCCCAATTTCTCTCTCAGTGAGCCTGTCAAATTTTATAATTTATCAGAAGTCTGTAAGGCATTCAAATAAGTTTGTCCTGCATTCTTTTAAGAAGGATTTTTTTTGGGGGTCTTGGAAATACTATACAGTAATTCTTCTGTAAGTCTAAAAATCATACACTATGAATCACAGATCTCTAATTCAATGCCTGCAGGGGCCTGGCAGATAATATAAATGATCAGCCTTTGTGGAAGACATTAAGGGTACATATATACAAGAGTGCTCATGTCCAATACCAAACCATTCAGTGCTCAGTGAGTGAGAAGTACATGATACACTGTGGCATAGTTGGTTACATAATGGAATGTTATCTAGCAGGAAAATGAATAGCAGTTCTGATGTAACTTACTTATTTTTAGAAAGGGGTTCAATAGCTCATGTGACATGATGTCCATTTAATAAAGTTAAAATACTAAAATAAAATGTATTCCTTTTACAAATATCTCTATCTATCTCCCTATCTATCTATCGTGGGGGATATGTGGGTGTGTGGCTCATGCCCATAATCCCAGCAATCAGTACCATACATCACAATGCTGGGTGTGGTAGCTCACACCTATAATCCCAGCACTCAGGAGGCAGAGGCAGGAGGATTGCTGTGAGTTTGGGGCTAGCCTGGGCTACATAGTGAGCTCAGGACCAGCCTTAACTAAAAAGTGAAAACCTGTCTCAACAAACAAACAAACAAACAAACAAAAACCCCAAATATATATAAATACAAATTTATACATATGATGGAATTCGAGGAGTTCCATTACCAGACTAATATGGGTTGATGGGTGGGATGGGAGAAGGTAATTTTATAGACAAGAACAAGTTTTCATCCAGGTTTTGATTTTTGTGGTGTTGTGAGTGCACTGCTGCTTATAACTACTTAAAAACAAAGCATGATAAAGGATGTTGCATGCCTTTCCCAATATTGGGAGAAATAAATGAGCAGTATAAATGTAGCATACAGTGTGATGTGAGGGTTATAATTGCAAAGGGGTCCCGAGGATTGTTGCTTCTTCCCAGGGTTGCTAATTCCCAGGGTGCAGGCTTGTGTGGGGGGGTACTGTGTGTTCTGGGTGGCCCACATAGCACTCATTTCCTTCAATTTCTTGCTGCTTTCTCCTCATTTTCTTTGTTAAAGAGTTGCCCTTTGGGGAAGAGGTATATCTGCAACACAAGTGACTAGAAATATCAAATTACAAAAGCCATGCACACTCATACTCGGCCCTATGGACCTAAGCCCCAGATCAGGCAGCAAGGGGTTTCTGACCAGCTGCTGGTTCCGGCTACTGGTGCTGCTCTTCTCTGATAGGCCAGGTGTAAAATCACTAGTAATTAACAACTGTTGCTCATGTTTCTAGGTTTAACAAAACAGACATGCAGGCAGTGAAATAGCTATACACCTATATAGCTACATATATGTCATACATGTATATACCACATATACATTATTTATCTACTGAAGAATAAGAGAACTACTTTAAGAAAGAGGACGCGTTTGTTAACTGTCCGGCACTGACTCTGTGCGGCCACCGTCCAGGCGCTGAACGTGCACGTCTGAGGGCTGCTGGGAGCTCACAGGCCGCCTTGCAGAGTGGAGCGGCTCTCTGTGTGTCAATGGGGTGAGGAGAAGACGGAGCCTCTCGCACAGCCTGCAGGTGAGGGAAGCATCCTGTAGTCCACGGTAGGAAGCTGACAGGGCGACGGGCAGTATGTAGTCCGCTCAGCGCCTCAGAGAGGCGGGGAGGACCTGGGCCCAAGAGGGCGACATCGGCCTCTGACAGAGCGGAGCGCGTGGCCTGCATGGTTGTATGTGTGCGCATGTGGATGTGTGTGCGTGTGTGGGGGTGAGAAGAAGATGAAGCCCGTGAGGGCACCAGGAGCTGCTCGCGCATGCCCTGGCTCCTTAGGCTACGGCTTGATCCTGAAGTCCACGGGGAGCCATTTCAGGATTTATGGAATGATGGGACGAACTTGGGTTTCAGCAGAGTCACTCTGGCAGGGTGCGGAGTTCTAGGGAGGAGGGTCCCAGTGGGGGCAGCAGCTGGGGACAGTTTCCCTGTTCTTTCTGAAAGTGTTCCTGTTTAGGTTACACATGAGTCAGGGATTCTGTAGAGGAGACATCTTTTTTCCTCTTCGTATTTAAAGTATCTAAGAGTGGCTGAGAGCAGCACAGGGTCCTGCCTCAAGTCCTCCTGATGTTTGTAACTTTGGACTAATCCTACTTTTTCAAGCCTCAGTTTTCTGTTAAACAGGGAAGAGCATTTGCAATGTTGCTTATTTCATTATTCCTGAATGTCTCCGGATTTGTTAAACTCTCACCCAAGTGCCATTATTTAAGTTCTGGCCACAGTCAAAGTTGCTGCTGTGCAGACACCTTGCACTAGGTCAACTAGTTGTTCTCTTTCTGCTCTCTTAACAGCTTCTGCCCCTTGGTTCTGAGAACTGTGGGCCCCTGGTGCTTTTTGAAATCATGTCTCTTCTTTTTAATTAGACTAATGGTTAATTAATGAATCTTTAGCTTAAGTAAAACGAGTCTGGGAAGAGATTATTCTGCTTCATGAGTCCCTGGAACATTGGTCAGGGGATAAGAGCTTGGGTTGGCTCTTTAGACAGCTTTTTGAGTTTTGAAAATGGCCCATTGCTTGACAATTTTGCCCAAATTCCTGATTTTATCTCAGTGTTGGCCTCATGTGAGGTGGCTGTGGCAGACACAAATTTTCCTGATCTAAAGGGATCTCTTTTGGTCACATTGAAATTCATCAGCTGTGATGGTAACCATGGAAACTAGGCACCTTAGGATGCATCCCCAAATTACATTATGTGGCTCAAAACACGGTCTCTCTGGGATAGTTTAAATAAAGTTTGCAGATGAAAGACAAACTGACTCTAGATCATCCTGGTAGCCTAAGGAACCTTGAGCTGTGTTCTCTGGAGTCAGTAGTATACAGTGATTGGTACAGAAGACTGGTTTTTAGAAGGAATTACATCTCTGTTTATGGAATAGTAACTGTATGCCCAAGACTATTATAGTATATGTGCTGCTGAAGCGAGCACTGCCCAAGACTATTATAAACTGTTCATTCTCACTAACCCATTCAGTTCTTACAACAGCCTTATTATCTGTATTTTACAAACTAGGAAATTAATAACAGAGAAGATAAGGGACTTGTCCAAAGCCATTTGGCAGGAACATGGCTGAGTTGGTATGTAGACCTAGTGTACTCAATATCATTGCATGATATAGATTCCTGTATGGACTCAGCTCTGGAGCTTGAAAAGACCCCCTGCGTCATTTAGCCCTGTTCCATACAATTATATTTTCATTATGAGTTTTTTCCCTCCCTCACTTACAAAACCAAGAAGGGCCAAGGGACTAAGTAACTCGTCCAAAGATGGTACTATTGCAAGCCTGGGGGAAGGAATTCCCATATCCCCAGGATTGAAGGAACACACTCCCTGGAGCTCACTTCCCTTTCCTCACCTTCCAAATCAAAGCCATCTTCCATGTCCTCTTACTTTTCTTCCACCTGAGTCCACTTTCTTTCCCCTGGCATTCTAAGGCAGATCACCAAGGTCCAGCTCTGGGTTTGTATTTTACTTTGAAAGAAAGTTTTGAAAGCCTACATCTTACCCCTTTTTGACTAATTGTCTCTGACTAGGGCACAGAGGGCAGCATCTCTCCCAGTCCTCTCCAGCCCATGATCTGAACTCTGGAGATGTGGCCAAGCTTTGTATTCAGTATCCAGCTGGAGGGGCCTGTGTGGAGAGTGTGCTTATGGCACTGGGGACAGGTCACCTGGGATCATGTCAGTTGTTTTGCTGCACTCCCTGCCCATATACTGTAAATCAGACATGTAGGGCAGAATTATTATTTTCTTCTACTAAATCAAAATTGCTAAGGGCTACCCATTCTATGGAAAGATGAGAGCCAGTCTGGCTCTGCTTTCCATGTCTTTTCCAATTGTATCTTCAGTTATATACACATAGACACACACACACACACACACACACACACAGCACATGCTTGTCCTAATATGAAAGTGCTCATTCCTCCTCAGTGGAATGCAGGTCTATCTAAAAGGGTGGGCAAGGCCATCTCCCAGGTGGACCGTCCCACACTTTGACACACTGGCTCCTTTCTTATTAAAGTCAGTCCAAAGGCTGATTATGCCTGAGGGTGTAGGACCAGGCCGGGAGACATTGTTTAGGTCCAAGCTCATCTCTTGCCTGTGGCTAGCTTCAGGAGGAGAGCTCACACTAGATGGTGACATCTTTATTGTATACAGCCAAACCAAGTTTATAAAGACAGGTGCAAGTACAAAATATGTGACATTAGGGTACAAATATGCACTTGCACATATCCCCACACCTCATGCATCAGACAATGGCAGTCGTCTTCTAAGTGGCCTCCCTGTCACCTCCTACAATTCTTTCTCCACTGACTTATAGAAAGATCTGCTGCACAGGGCAAATCAGATCCTCAAGAAGCCACATTTGCCCCCATTCCAGAGCCTTTGAACTTGGTCTTTCCTCTTCCTCACACTCTTTTCCTCCTGCTTGTTACACAGATTCCTTTTCATCCCCTAGGTCTCAGATCCAACGTCACCTCATTTGCTTTTGTCTCTGCTCAGTGCTATATGTAAAATGCCCCATCTCTGCACGCTTTATCAGATTATCCCATCTGTGCCCTTCATGACGTTTATCAGCATCTAAAATTGTCTAGCATAATTATTCCTTTATCTATAATTGTCAAGCTCTTTGATTATTTTCTGTATCTAGAAATAAGCTTGATAAAAGCAGGGTCCATTTTTATTTGATTTACTTTTAATGCCTTCGGGCTGGAATTAGGCATTCATTGGGTATTTGTAGGAAAAGAGAAGAAAAGGGTTTGACTCTGGAAAAGCTGAAACTTTCAAATTTGGGAGTATGCATTACAATGGAGTCATCTGTTACATAAGCCAAGAGGAGGCAAATGGTTTACAGAGACAGTTTTTTGGTAGGAAGTTGCACAGTGTGGAAATGCACTTATTTTTGCATCTACCCAGCTCCTCTGTCTTCCCCTCAGGCACCTTCCCACTTCTCACCTGTGGACTTGATTTCCTGCCTGATAACACTCCTTGTAGGAAAATGAATTTGTTTCTGACTCCAGCAATGAGCATGATTAATGTGTTTCTCCTTTCAGTTCAGGACCTCAATTTACATCCTTTCCTGTTCATCTTCTTCAGGAAAGGTTTCTGGATCTGTACTGAAACAAATCCTTGTGGTCACAGAGTCAGTTATCCTTTGTGCCTCGAAGTTTCCAGGCTCGACAGGACAGCCTCATGCTGTGCTGTCTAGAGATGGGGACACAGCCTCTCTGGTGCTATTAGCCATTGAGGCTGAGCCTGAACTTGCTGTTCCTTGTATTGCATTACCTGGGTACAAATGTTTTTTTTTTTTTTTCCTGTCACTGCTTGCTCTTAGGTTGGGCCTTTTTCTTTAGCTCTCCCCTCACAGTCTGGTATCTCCTGTACTGGGTTCAGATTCAAACCTGTATGCCATTCACAGAATCCACAGGAACGTCACAGGACAACTCAGCATGATGTGACCTCAGAGATGAGGTTTCTACTCTCTGTACATCATTGGTATATTGCAGTAATTTGGAGTTAGCCTGCCTAGTTTAAATCTTAGATGCAACATTTTGGGAAAATGGCATGGTCTATCCAAACCTTAGTCTCCTCATATGTAAAATGGGAATAATAAAAGTAAATACTACATAAGGTTGTGGTGAGGACTAAATGGGATAAAACATCTGACTCAGAGCAAACTCTCTGCAGTTTTGGTTATTATTGCTGCTATATCTAGACCTTCCAAGCCTCATGAGACCCTAGTTCGGGTTAGGGGAAGTGATTGGATGAAAGGGGTACTGTACTTCCTGGTGGGTTACTCCATGAATGAATTTAGAGCTCAGTGTGCTGGTAGGAGGTGGGTCCTGGTTGGAAAGAGATGGCTCACTGGGGGTGGCCTGCAAAGGCCATTCCCTTCCTGACTCCTCCTTTTGCTTTTGGCTCCTTCACCATGGATGAGCTGCTTTCTTCCACCAGACCCTTCTGCCACCAGGCTCCTGCCTAGAGGTGGCCGCTATGCAAGGACTGAAACTGAAATATGAGCCTAAATTCTCCTTCACCCTTTAAGTTACAGATATCAGGTATTTTGTCCTAGTCATAAGGAAAGGGACTAAGACATAGTTGTAGAGAGGAAATAGGACAAAATCTCTTCCCAAGCCATTCTGTTGACTGAGGTTGTGATTGCTGCAGGTTAAGTTTCACTGGAGCAGAAAAAGTATGTCTTATAAATTCTTCACCCCAGTTTTCTAAAAACTTGGTAATAAAGACACTCCTTGACTCTATAGATAGTTCTGATGTTTAAAGTACTAAATAAGTATGAAGAGTACAATACACATGTTAATATAAACCAATCACTGAGAATGTAACTATGACTTACTATAATTATACCATTCTGTTTTTCTATTATTATTTTCACTGTTATTTTAACTCCTCCAGAATTTAACCTAGGTTTAGAATCTGGTAGACGGTATAGTTGTAATGAATGAGTGAATGAATCTGAAGGAGAAACCTGGTTACCTCCCTCCTAGGTCTCTGGACTTTCTCTGAATCCTGCTGTCTCAGCAATTTTTTTTTTTTTTTTTTTTTTGAGACAGGGTCTTGCTCTGTAGTCCAGGCTGGCCCTGAGCTCACTATGTAGCCCAGGCAAGCCTGGAACTCAGCAATCCTCCTGTCTCTGCCTCCCGAGTGCTGGGATTACAGGCATGAGCCACCATGTCCGGCATTGTGGTATGCGGTGTTGATTGTTGGTGGGCGTGAGTCTCCATGCCCAGCATTATATGTGGTTACCGGGGATCGAACTCAGGACCTTGCGCTTGCAAGGCAGGCACCAGAACCACTGAGCTAACCCTCTGGCCCATGTCTCAGCCTTTTGAAAGGTTGCTTCTCCCATGGGGAGACTCTGATCAGTACCCTGGACTTTCCCTGCATTTTTCTTGCTTCTGATCTCTAGCTCAAAATCAAAGCTTTTCCTTCTGGGACTGACAGCTGCTGGCTTTCTGGAGTTATGTGCTGGCCAACTCCCTCACTGGCTGGACCACTGTTCTCAGGCTTATGGGACAGACATTTGTCCTCTCATCTCCTGTATGTCTTCGGCCAGAGGTTCTTGGTTAATTCTTAACCATAACTGTTAAAACTCATGTCTCCTTTTCTCTCCTGTCTCAGCTTTTAGTATGGTTTGCCTTTCCCTCTGGTCCTGACAAAGGGACAGTTTCCCTGTCTCAGCTATGGTCAGTCTTCAGCCTTCCTGGAAACTTTCTGGGATTCTTGATTTCTCCTGTATGTGAATTTCTTCCTGTAAATGGGTTCACAATTAAATGTCCTGTGTCACTTGCTTTCCTGAGCTAAGCTCTTTCCTTCCCAACCTAAGACATCATTTTCTTCTCAGGTCACAAGATGATGTGTGTGTGTATACATGAACACAGACACACACAAAGAACATATATAAAGACACAGAGAAGTTGTGGTGAAAACATTTTGCACCTTAGTCCTCTTGTCCTTATTGTTTTCAAATTCTGTAATTTGCAGTGTGCTTGAGGACCTCTGGCAGTGAGAAAGGGGTAGGATGCAGAGTTGTGAGCCCTGCTCTACCTGCTGGATGGGGGTCTGTTATCTAATAGGACCTCTGTTGGGACTGATGTATTTTAAAGTTTTCCAAACACTGCTCCACTCAGATTTCTCAAATTACAGTGTGAACAAGCAGCCCTGGGTTATTGTAAAGTGTGGTTGCTTGGTTTGGGCTCACAGTTTGACTCTGTAAGTCAAACATGCTACCCAGAGTCCCTCCATTTGTCACCTGGCCCACAGGTGATGCAGGAAGTGAACATCAGACTGAGAAACACCACTCAGAATGTCCTGCTTCTCATTCTCAGCTTTTAGTATGGCAGAGCAAAGTAAAGACATTAAATACATTTTAAAGGAATCTAACTATATTTCTCTTGTTTATCCTTTTTTTTTTAAACTAAGAAAAGGGAGTTACTTCAGTAGCCATCTTCAGACTGTGACTGCCAGGTGAATATATAAATTCTGTAGATCTCCACAAATAATGTACATGACTTGGGCTTCCTTGAGATCTTTCTTAACCACTTTGGTATAGGTCACATGTTCTGCAGTGTCTTCAGGTATTCTGCAAGGTAGATAATATCAATTAATATGACCAAATCTTTACTTCTTCTTCTTCTTCTTTTTTTTTTTTTGTAAAAGTCTGCCACAAGCCTGAGGGTATAAAGGAGTTTGTACTCTGAAGTCCTGCATGCTGTATTGTAGAGAGGTTGCTTTCCCTGACTGCAACTGCCTGTATGGCAGGGCATCCTGTCTTGTTTGCCTTGTCTTGGTACCAGATGAGTATGCTCCCCTGTGCTCACTTGGGGAGTCCGTGTGCATGTTTGTGAGGCCGTGTACTAGGGATGAGGGTGACCACTAGGGCAGGAGCTAATGGCCAGGCCAGAGCAGTGGTGAGGACAAAACCATCCAGGGCACAGAAAGGCAGCTTCTCCCTTGCTGATCTCCAAGTGAGAATCTCAACCCTAGCCCGCCTTGACCATAGCCTTTTGTAAGTCTCCAAGTGGAAGGTCCAACTGACCCACACATGACCAGACCCTTCATCGCAGAAGGATGAAATGAAATGTGTGTATGGGAAGCTTGTGGTGATTTGGTCTGTAACCACAGGTACTAATATTGTGGGCTTCTTTAGTTGACCTATAAGGAGTCAGCTCCATCAGGTATGTCAACAGAAGTAGCAGCCATGGGAGTGAGGGAGTGGGGTCAATGTGATGTGCATCTTCTCTATCTTCTCAGAAGATAGATATGAGTGGTCCATGCAAGGTGAATTTTCCTTAAGTTCTTCATTCACTTATGGTGCTGGAAAAACTGGGTTTCAATTTGCCAAAGATTAAAGCTAGATCTTTCTTTTGCTTCATGCACCAGACTAAAATCAAAGTGGATTAGAGACCTAAATATTAAAACAGAAACATGAAATCTGCTGCAAAATAGGGTAGGTAGAAATCCTGAAGGCATTGGCATAGGGAATGACTTTATGAACAAAACCTCAGCAACCCAGGAACTAGCAAAAAAAAATCAACAACTGGGATTTCATCTTACTAAAAATCTTGTGCACAGAAGGAGAAACCACCAACAGAATGAAAAGACAACCTACCATATGGAAAGAATTTTTAACAGCTGTTTCTCAGACAAAGGATTACTATCTAGAGTATATAAAGAACTTAAAAATTCAGTGCCCCCCAGTTTAAAGTGTCAGTTCAAAAATGGGCATTTTTCAGTTGAAGTGAGAGGAGCTAGGAAACATATCCAGAAATGTTCATCATTGCTGGTTATATGAGAGATACAGATGTAAACAGTACTGAGATTCCATCTCACTTGATGAAGAGCGCTGCTATCATGAAATCAACAACAAATGCTGATGGGCTGTGAGGAAAAAGGAACCTTTCTCCACTGTTGGTGGGAATATAGACTGGTGCAAGTACTATAGAGATCATTGTGGAGATTGCTTAAAAAGCTAGGACTCAAGACTCCATTTAACTCTGCTATTCCCCTGTTAGGTATATACATGAAAGAATTCAAAGCATCATATCACAGTGACATATGTGCCCCTGTGTTTATAGCAACTCAGTTTATGATAGCTAAATCTTGGAAGTAGCCCAAATGCCCATCAATGAAAGACTGGATAAAGAAGATTTAGTTTTTTGTTTTTAAAATAAAATGGAGTATTATTCATTCATAAAGAATGATAAATTTGAGTCACTTGTACTCCAATAGATGTACCTTGAGGACATACTCATAAGTGAAATAAATAATACATAGATAAGTAAATACTGTATTTTTTCTCTAGCATAAAAAACTGATGGTGTAAATGAATGATAGATAGTGTGAAATAGGAAAAAATGTACAAAAGGAAAAGGGAAAAGGCAGATAGGAGAAAGTAAAAAAGGGAAAGAAAACATTTGGTAGTAAAAAATGAAACAAAGCTTACGTGTATAGGGTATGGGGAGGAGGGCAGGGGAATGGAAACAATGAGACTCAAGATGTGTCATGTACAGATACAAATTCTCAGTGTTGAATGTGATCATAATATATGTATAAAATGTACCAATAGTCAATTTAAAAAAGTCCCTCATTCACCATCTTATCAGTTCTTCAACACTGCCTTAGTTTCTCTACCTGTAATGGTAATGAAACCTAATTCTTGCACTTAGGTTCATAAAACCAAGGTGATAAGTGATGCATGACAACATCTCATTAATATCCATGACCTGTTTAGACTGGGACAAAATCTGTACTCTAAGTGAAAAGTAGTTTTTTTTTTCAATTAATTTTTCTGTGTAACACATCATTTCTCTAAGCCTGTCACATGTTTTCACTTTCTTTGGAAATCTGCTGGTTCAGGTTTTCTTGGAAAACCCAACAAAAGGAGACACAGCGAGATGTAAACATATTTTCTGTCCACCAAATAAATAGAGTTTAGAGCAAAGAGGTTATCTTGCTTAATCCTGTGAAGACTGCACACAGTGCACTTGCTTCCTGGCAGGAATGCCCGACCCTTATTCATTTGTGTATGTGTAGGAGACAAATCTCGATCAATAATTCATCCTGAAACGCTCCCCCTTTCTTGATACTCCCTGACATATCTTTTCAAGAACACTTCAGACACTGTGGTATGTATATTTAATTGGATACAGGACAAGATTTATTCACCTTGAAGGCAAGTGGCTTTTAGGAGTGAAGGTCAGATGACGGACTGGAGAGAAATCTGTCTTTGACTCTGCCTAGAATTGCTAGAATAGAAGGATGTGCCTTCCATGCACTTCCTCCCTGGCAGGGTGTGAAGCTGTGCCCTGGCATGACAACAAAATAAATCTGGACTTTGCTTTTCAAGTGGGAAAGGTTAAGTGGCTACATAATGCCAAACAAACCCTTTGTGTTGGGTGCTTTGGGCAGGAACACACTCACTTCTCTGCAGTCACCTGCCACCATCTCCCAACCTGCTGTGGAAGACCACCACAGTAGGTCCTTCTCACACTCTCTACTTCGAGTGTTTTGAAATAGGGAGAGGAAACAGCTTAAAAACCTAGCCTTCTGAAAATAGTTTACATTTCCCATAGTTACCTTGGGATGTCAGGGTGGCATTTAATATTATGAATAAAATTTTAATAATACGCAGACATAAAGAGCAAAATTAGCGAGTGGATTTGAGGAAAGAAAGGTTGGGAGAGTGAGCACCTGACATGTCCCTCTTCAGTCCTCCACATGTGCCTGTCCCCCACCTCTAGCAGGCTCCACTGGTCCACATCCCAGAAGGTGATGCTCATGGAGTTCTCCCTGGCTTGCTCTCAGACTCAGTCAGAAATGAGGGAGATAGGAACAGTCAGCCTGCACAAGCCCCAGGCAAATTTCTGCCCTTGTGGCTGCTGCAGTTCTTCAAAGCCTGGTCACTTCCTGAACCATGCTCTTTGGCAAGGATTTTGTCAGGCTGTGTGTAGGATGGGAAGGAAAGGGATGGCAAGGGACAAGACATCAAGATATGGTAATACCTGTGCAGTCCCCAGGGCGTCAGTGCAGGAGTAAAAGTGGTCACAAAATGACACGTTAAGAGGAGTCACAGATTCTGTTGATTGTCTCTCTCTTTCCATTTTTTTTCCACTGATGCTGAGGATTAAACTCAGTACCTTGCATTTGCTAGGGAGGCGTGGTACCACTGAGCTGTATCTCTGGCCCTTCCTTTCCATTTTTCAGATTAGAAAAATGAGTTTCATTTTTTCACCTTTGAAATTTACGCCTTCTACCATTTAAGAATTTGTTCCATAAGAATTTTGCAGTTTTCTCAATGGTTAATCAAGCAGGAATTTATTCAGCATGATTGCTTATTTTGAATTGTATGAGTGTTTTATTAAAATGAAGTGTGTGGTGTTGTATACTCCCTGGAATCCAATTCCTACCCTGAAAGAGCTAGGAGTTTGAGGAATGAGATTACACAAGGTAAAGCAGGACAGTGGAAGGCAGCCTGGCCCCACACTGCTGAGATGCTTTCACAGCATCCTGGCAGGAAAGAGCAAGAAAGCTGTCTCAGCTAGGAAGCCCCTTAGAGGAGAGAGGGGCAAAGGAATCAGAGTTAGTCTGAACCCACTCAGGCCATGTCTGAAGTTGCTTCCTGGGGGCAGTTTATTTGGCCCCATATTTTGTCTTCGTGGTTTTTGATCCCTGTTTCTGAACTCACTTGGATGGTTATGAGCTAATAATTTCAGGGGTAACTTTCTCTGTCTGGAGAGTTTTTCTCATCTGTAAAATGAGGGAATTAACTGAGCTCTAAGGTGTCTTCCTACCCAGACAGACTGGAAGATATTAAAAACAAAACCAGTCAAGAAAAAGAAAAGCAAGAGTGATTGACAAAGCACCTTTCTTCTAAACATGAATTAGTTCTCTGTCCTTCTCCTCATTCTTCCTCTCCTTCTGGGTGGTGAGCATTGGAGACCTAATGTTGCTGGGCTTGATAAAGTGGGGAATATGGCTGAGTTTAAGCCTACAATGAACTCAGTGTTAAAGAGCCAAGAGGTCTCTGAATTTTTCAGCCCTGTCCTAACTAGCTGTGTTAACCCGGGCATGTTAACTTCACTCATCTTTCTTTGAATGTTTCTCTTGTAAAAACAAATGAGCCTGAGTTCTATAGCCTTTCTTTTATTACCTTGAATTAACATTATCACTTTCCTCACTTCCCGTGGAGAAGGAAACCTGCTATAGGTTACTCGCCTGGGTGTGTGTACCTGGCCATGCCTACGCACAGTCCACAGATCCATCCTACATGATCAACATCCCCTTCACACCCATGTGCTCAGATGATTGATCCCTTTTACTGTCTTATAACTGTGTTGTTTTTCCAGACTAGTCTTTCTCATGCTAACTTGCTGAACAAAACTAAGGTGTGAGAGCAACAGATGGAAATTAAAACTGAGAGTAGAAAATTTAAAACAGGATACTAGGCTCCTGACTTCTGTTATTTCTAGAACAAGATGCTTACCTAGGTTCCTCTCTCATGTGTTTGTGTCATCTTCTCTCATGTCCAAATACTGTGCACCTGCCCACAACACAAGTGCCTTTGTTCAGATTCTGTGCTGAGTTCCAGGACTTTCAGACTTTCCTGAGGTTTCAATTACCCCCTCACCTTCCCAGGAAACATACAAATATGCCTGCTGTGAAGGACCGCTAGTGTTTCTTTTTTGGGACACATTAAAGCTTCCTTGTTGTGATCATTTTCCTTGGCTTCTTCTGCTTATAGCTAGAAATTTAATGCAGAATCTATTCCATGTTACAAAGAGCTCTCAGCTCCCAACTATGAATATGTAAATATTTAATTTACAATATGAGTGACTCCTTGCAGCTTTTCAGTGTTAGTTCTTTGTGCTTCTGGCCTACAGTCAGAGATAACAGGATCCTTCTATGGAACGTCCCTTCAAATTAGGGCTATTCATCATCCTCAAGGAGTTTTTCCAGCTTGAACAGTCAATGAACTTGGCTTCTGTGATGTTACCTTCTTATCCACTTTTCCTTTCAGTCTGCTTTTAGCAGACCTTCTTGTCCTAGAGTGTTTGGGGCAAGCCTGAATGGGATGCCAAGGTCCAGGTCGCCCTTGATGACACCTGTTCATGGCCACTGTGGTGGGTTGGACATGCAGAGTCCTTGGGTGTGTGCTTCTTCATCATTTGCCCACTCTCATTTTCTTAACATCTTCACCTATTCTGGGAGCAGTCAATCTTAACTTGTATTTGCAGCCACAGCAGGGAGCCCATTTCCATTGAAGAGAGGACTCCTTTAATAAATCTAGCTCATTTGTGCAGGAGTAGTGCAGCCATTGATTAGAGGACTGATTGGAGCTGTGACTTTCCTTAGAAAGAAAATTAAGAAAACAGATTAAAGGCAAATGACAAGTGGCTTTGTCTTTTTGGGAAAGGGACAGGGAGTGATTCTCCCTATTCTGTCCTTGCCTATGCTGATTGAAGATGAGTTAACTCCTTCTGACCATGGTGGTACCACCCTCTATGATGGAAGCACAGTACCTCAGACTGGAGTGACTTTCATTATCATTCACCCAAGTCCTTCATCATATAGACAAGGAAACTGGCTTGAAGAGGGAAACAGATATGACTGAGACCCTGCAGCTCTTTTGCATGACCTTTGTTATACAAGCTACGACAGTGGTGCAGAAAGGTCTAACATACTGTCAGAGTGGGTGTAAAGTGCCTGCTGAGTGATGGCCTGTGCTCCTGAGATGGTTGTCACCCACACATCTGGAGTAGTACCAGGGATAGACAGACAAAAATAGGATAGCTTCTTGACAAAGGGCTGGGGCTTCAGAGCTATGAGGGACACTCAGCACATGGGGCCCACATCACTACCTTCTGAAGCCTCTCCCTTTGCTCCCATTCTGCCCTTCTGTGGTCCTCATCCCCCTTCTTCCTTCTGTGCACATTATTACAGCATCTACTTTTCCTCTGCAGCATCTAAAGTTGCTCTGCACGTGTCATTTATACTTGATCTAACCTTAAAGTAAGGAGATAGATGGGAAGCAAATGGTGGATACAGAGTCACAGTCCATTGTAAGCTTGTAGGAGAGGGCACACTGCAGTCTCCTTGTTCCTTGAGCCTAGTAGTTTGGCACTTATGGGTACTCAGGAAACCTCCTGAGTAACTGAAAGAGAATGAGATGCTAGGTGTGGCTGTGTAGAGACCTCTGTAATTCTGTCACTGTGCCATTGTTCCTTGCGCCTACTGATCAATGACAGTTAAGGTCCTTTAGAGGAGCTGCCTTCAGATTTAATTTACTAATCACGCCATGTCTTTTACAAAAAAAAAAAACAACCTTTTAAAGTTGATATTTAGAATTTGTGGCCTTGAGGATTTTTTCATATCAATTATTCTTTCAGTCTTCACAAAACTCCTCTGCAGGAACTGTTGTTACTTCCACCCTCAATGAAGGAACTGACTGATGAGGTTACAGACCCATCAGAAGGCACAAGATGGGTCGGGGTCTGGGCAAAGGGTCAGCATGAAGGCTCAGGTGCTCAAGCCATTAGTTCAGTCTTTGCTCTCTACACGTGAAAGTAGAGTCCTGGGGCTTGTTTCCCAACTTAATTCCCTAGAACTCTGGACCATTTTGGCTACTGCCAAAGTTCAAATTAATGGCCTGTCAGAAAACAAAGATTTGCTACCCTCAAAGTCACCTCAAATTTGTTAAAGCCCCTAGTATCTTTCTCAGGGATGAGTTAATTCTTAGCAAAATTAGTGGTTTAAATAATGGTGGCTCCAATATCATAAACATATAACTGCCAAGTTTGTGTATTATTTTTCACATGCATGCTCATGTATGTATGTGTGTATGTGTGTGTTCTCTTTGAGAGTCTGGGAACTCTCAGAAGCAGAGAATGGGGACACTGGTAACATACTGTATTTCAGAGCCATACATTGTATGAACTCACTTAATCCTGTCATTGGCATGAAGAAGTGAACTGAGATTCAGATAAGTTAGGAGAGAGCCCAGATCCCCTCTCCTGTGGCTTAGTATGTGCCTCTGGTCTATTTAAGGCTTAATAATCTAGTCTTATGGGTCAGTAGGGAGAGGCAAGTCCACATGGACATTAGTGTTTCCTTGCTTGTGCTGGGTGTATGTGCTGGTCCCCACTTTGGCCAGGTAGCTCAAATTCTATTCTGCCTGCTAATTATGCTAGTGCCAGAATAGAGCCCCCCTTCCCCCCCCATGTGTGTGCATGTGTGTGTGTGTGTGTGTGTGTGTGTGTGTGTAGTGAAAGGAGCAAGTTACCTTGATTCTGTTTATATTGGATAAAAACATCATTGCTTGAGAGTAATCTGTATCTCAGTTCTATTTACTTTGCAAATAGAATAAAAGCCATACTCCTTGTGTGTAAGAGAGAGGGGAACTGGTGTGGGGCAGGGAATGCAGAAATAGAAGAGAATGGTTTTGGTGTAGAATAGACAAAAAGATGCTGCCTGAGAGCCCCAAATGCCAGCTATGCTTCAGTCACTGTGGCTGGTTGACTTCCACAGGCTTGTTCTCCTCTGGGCCCCCAATTTCACTGTAAAATTCTGGACTAGAACCAGGGCTCCCATATTGACAGCCAGCTGGAAGAATTTGGCCTAAGGATGTTTTTCTTTAAGCAAGGTGCTTACAAAACAACAACCACCACACCAAATTTAGACTCCACTCATAACCTGTAATCCACAGGCTGTCGACGCCTCCTTGGCATTCTACACTGATGTTACTGTCACTCTAGTAGGTGCTTGAGATAGAGACAGTTGAGCTTGTTACTGTGGACATGTCTGGATATTATCTGACTCCCCTAATGTGTTAAGCAGGTTTATGACAAAATTTTGATAGCCCTGAGTGTAAGTGGTCAAGGATGCTGGAGTGTACATCCTTGTCTGGTCTTTAATAACGTGCTGGTAATCTGCTCTGATGCCTCAGTTTCCCTATTTGCATTCTAGTGTACCCAACTGTATAAAACAAATATTAATGGACATGAAAATCCAGGTAAGCACTAATACAATAGTAGTGGAGGACCTTAGTATCTCATCATTATAAATAGGCAGATCGACTGGACAAAATAATCAGTAATGAATACTTGAACTCAACCAAACTTTTGAATAAATGGACTAGATAGATGTCTACAAAGTATTTCTCCCTACAAAGTCAGGATATGCATTCTTCTCAGCTGCTTGTGGGTCATCCCCCAAAATAGACCACATGCTAGTTCAAGTAAATGCAAAGGAATTGAAGTTATCCCCTGTATACTGTCAGACCACAGTGCCTTGAAATTGGACATTAATAACAAAAGAAATTCCAAGAACCTCACAAACACATGGAAATTGAACAACATTCTCCTGAGCAACCAGTGGGTCATAGAAGAAATTAAACAGTTTCTATAATTAAATGATAATGCCAAAGCAGTATATAGGAATTTTTGAAACACAATGAAAAACAGTTCTATGAGGGAAATTCATAGCAATGAATTTTCATACTAGAAAAAGAGAATGAGCTCAAATAACCTAATGCAGACCCTCAAACCTAGAAAAAGAGGAGCAAGATAAACCCAAAGTTTATACAAGGGGGAAAATTATAAGGATAAGAAATTAATGCAGTGGAAACTAAGAGAACCATACAAAAAAACCCAACAAATTGAAGAGTTGGTTTTTTGAAAGAATAAATAAAATTGACAAACACTTAGCCAGCCTTATCAGAAAAAGAAGGAAAAGGCTCAAATCCATGTGATCAGGAATGAAAAGGGAGAAATCCTCACAGATGCAGCAGAAATTCAGAGGATAATAAACACCTACTTTGAGAATGTGTACTCCAGTAAGATGGAAAAAACAGAAGAAATGGGTTGATTCCTAGACACATATAGACTTCCAAAGTTGAACGAAGGAGATATAAAAATGCTACATACCCCTATATCAATATGTGAAATTGAAAATGTAATAAAAAACCTATCAACAACGAAAAGTCTGGGTCCTCAAGACTTTTAGAGTGGAGCTAATGCCAGTACTCCTCAAACTCTTTAATGAAACCAAAAGGAAAGTGGTACTTCCAAATTCATTCCTGGAAGCAACCATTACATTGGTTCCAAAAGGAGAGAAAGACCCACCCAAAAAGAGAACTACAAGCCAATCTTCCTAAGGAACATAAATGTAGAAATCCTCAGTAAGATACTGGCAAACAGAATAGAGAGGATCATCGAGAAGATCATAAACTCTAATCAAGTTGCATTCATCCCAGTGAGGCAAGGATGGTTCAACATATACAAATCGATAAATCTAATACACTACATTAACAGACTTAAGGACAAAAACCAAATGGTCATCTCAATAGACACAGAAAAAGCATTCAACAAAATCCAACAACCACTCATGATTAAAACCCTACAGAAAATTGGAATAGATGGTCTTTTTCTCAAACTGATAAAAGCTATTTATCAGAAACCAATAGCCAGCATCATATTAAATAGTAAAAAACTGAAGCCTTTCACACCAAGAGCAGGAACAAAACAAAGATGTCCACTACCATCACTCCTTTTCAATAGTTTTAGAAACATTAGCCATAGCAATTAGATAAGAGAAAATAAAAGAATAAAGATAGGTAAGGAGGAAGTTAAACTGTCATTATTTGCTGATGACATGATACTCTAGATAGAAGATCTTAAAAACTCAGCTAAAAGACTGCTAGGTTTAAGCATCAGATTTAGTAGCATAGCTGGATACAAGGTCAACACTCAAAAATCAACAGCCTTTGTGTACATGAACAACAGACTCACTGAAAGAGAAGTCAGGGTATCAGTTCCTTTCACGGTAGTATCCAAAAAACTTGAAATATCTAAGAATCAACCTAACAAAGGAGATGAAAGATCTCTACTCTGAAAACACTTTCTGAAAAGGGAGATTGAAGAAGATGTCTGAAAATGGAAAGATATCCCTTGTTACTGGGTAGGAAGAGCCAATATCGTTAAAATGACCTTAATGCCAAAACTACTATATAGATTCAATGGAATCCTGATTGAAATCTCAACTGCGTATTTCACAAAGGTAGAGAAAATAATCCAAAAATTCTTCTGGAACCACAAGAGATCTATATTAGCAAAAGCAATCTTAGGCAACAAGATCATGGGAGGAATATCACAATCCCCAAATTGAAACTATACTACAAGGCACTGTCATAAAAACAACATGGTATTAACAAAGAAACAGACCTGACAATCAGTGGAACAGACTAGAAAATCCAGAAACAACCCCAGATATACCAGGCATCTCATCTTTGACTAAAGAGCCAAACACCCTCAATAGAGGAAAGATATAGCTTCTTTAACAAATGGTGCTGGCAAGACTGGGTTTCAACATGCCGAAGATTAAAGCTAGATTTATCTCTTGTTCCATGCATCAAATTAAAGTCCAAGTGGATTAGAGACCTAAATATTAAAACAGAAACATGAAATCTGCTGCAAAATAGGTTAGGTAGAAATCTTGAAGGCTTGGCATGGGGAGCAACTTTATGAACAAAACCCCAGCAGCATGGGAACTAGCAGAAAGAATCAACAACTAGGATCT
This sequence comes from Thryonomys swinderianus, assembly GCA_004025085.1. Classification (NCBI taxonomy): domain Eukaryota; kingdom Metazoa; phylum Chordata; class Mammalia; order Rodentia; family Thryonomyidae; genus Thryonomys; species Thryonomys swinderianus. Next base: position 411 of record PVIC010001848.1, on the reverse strand, counting down.
CATCTTACTAAAAAATTTGTGCACAGAAGGAGAAACCACCAACAGAACGAAAAGACAACCTACTACATGGAAAGAATTTTTAGCAGCTGTTTCTCAGACAAAGGATTACTATCTAGAGTATATAAAGAACTTAAAAATTCAGTGCTCCCCCAGTTTAAAGATTCATTTCAAAAGTGGGCTCTGAAATGAACAGACATTTTTGAGATGAAGAAGTGAAGGGAGCTAGGAAACATACCAAGAAATGTTCAACATTGTTCTTCATGTAAGAGATGCAGATGTAAACAATACTGAGATTCCATTTCACTTGATGAAGAGTGACTGCTATCATGAAATCAACAACAAATGCTGGCCGGGCCATTAGGAAAAAGGAACCCTCTTCCATCCTTGGTGGGAATATAGACTGGTGCAACC
>PVIC010001847.1:0-84890 GCA_004025085.1 Thryonomys swinderianus | reverse complement strand
TGGAGACACGCCCACCAACAATCAACACCGCATACCACAATGCCGGACGTGGTGGCTCACGCCTGTCATCCCAGCACTCGGGAGGCAGAGACGGGAGGATTGCTGAGTTCGTGGCGGCTTGCCTGGGCACCATAGTGAGCTCAGGGCCAGCCTGAACTACAAAGCGAGACCCTGTCTCAAAAAGCAAAAAAAAAAAAAAGTTGTTCTCCTGCCAAATGAGCTCTGCTGAATTTGCAGTGTAGCCTGATCAGAGAAGACAGTAGAAGAAGTCCAGCTTCATGACACTTAAATGAAAACTATTCACTGATCACTGCCTGTGTGGTTACTAATTGTAAATATCAAGCTTGGGTAAAAGACATGAATAAAACAAGACATAGTATCTTATCTTGATAAGGGTATATTCCTCTGGATGAGCCTGGCTAAGGGCAAATCTATTTTATTTATTGTTTTCAAGAACTAACTCTTCACCTTGTAGATTTGTTTTGTAGATTTTAGTCTCAATTTCATTACTTTCCAGTTTCATCTTTATAATTTATCTCCTTGGCTTTGATTTGATGCTGGTTTGTTATTGTTCATTGAGTATTTTAAGATTTCTCATTAGGCTATTTATTTGGGCTTTGCATTGTTTCCCTAACATAAGCACTGATTGCAATGAATGTTCCTCTTGGAGCGGCTTGTATACTGGTTGCCAGATGGCAGGCGGGAAACATTTCACAACCCTGAAAAACAGCAGAAGCAGGAGAACCTTGACAACATCTTTGTACCCCTTTTATCTTATCCAGGCAGCCAGGGTTATGGGTGATGCCAAACCAATCGGTGTAATGGTTTAGTAATCACACCCTTAATCCCAGCATCACGCTGTCTAGATTCAGCCACCTCTGGAAAAGTCCTCTAACCACGTGGAGCTTTGGGGCAGTATCTAGACACAGACCATAACAGTTGGTTTGGCGCATTAAGTTCACTTGCACTCAACTGTCCTGAGTCAGGATTATTTCTGTGAAATCAATTAAACTACAGAATTCATGGGCTCATCTGATGCAGTGGAATCTATCGAGTGTAGCTGGAAAATTACATCAGACCCTGTTTTGCATCTCCCTGTAGTCTAGAGAAGAAATCCACAGCTATAGTGTAAACATTCTAACAACTCAAACCTTCGTTCGCTGTTAATGTGCACCAAATGCTCTGGCTGTTTTACTGCTACTGGTATAAAATAACATTCAGCAGTAGTTTCGTAGAGTGAACCATCTGAAGCCTATGGGTTTCTGTAATGCGAAACGAGAGAAGAGAAAAAGAATAGAAATAAAAGAAAAAATAAAAGAAAAACAATTTCTTTCTAAGTCCCTTGCTATTATAGTAGGGGGAGGGGAAATCAGAGAGGGTAAGTGATCCTGTTGATGTGAAGGATATGTTGTTGTAAATCCAAAAAGGGCAAACATGGCAGACTATGTACAAAATTAGTAGTGAGAGAAGGGGTGGAGGAAGGTTCTGTGCTTGAGGTAAACATTAGAGAAAAGTTTAAGAGTCAACTGAAAAGTTAGAGTGGAGAGAAGTAAAATTCAAAATTCAAAAACCATAGGGGAAGGAGATCAGGGTAAAAGTAGGAGAAGCATAAACACACAGGAGAGTTTCCTTATATTCTAAAAACTATATTGGGAAGAAGCAAAACAAAACAACCAAAACAAACAAACAAACAAACAAAACCCCACAATCATAGAAGTACGTATTGGCAAAGCACAGAAACACAAACATGCTCTTAAAAGAGAATGGCGTAAAATAATGGAATAAAAGTATGGCGAATAAAATAATTAAAGTATGTTATAAAAAATGAGAGAACAAGGCAGTCAAGTACAGAATATTTAAAAAGAAGTTGGACTGGATTCCTGGTGCTTCCCTCGCCTTCGTGTAGGGAGCGGAGTTCCAGGCAGTGTGTCTCTTCCCACCGGAAGACCAGCGCAGTCTGTGCTCAGATCGGAGCTGGGTCTCGAGGCCTGCAGTGGGGAGCACGCGTCTCCAGCTCTGCACCGCTGCCTCTGCAGCCATCCGAGCGGAGCCGGGGTCCCAGCCCCCACCTCTCAGTGGAATTCCCCCATCTGCTGTCCGACCGGCAGTCTACCTAGACCGACGTGCAATTCCCTCTTCCACTCTCGGACCGTGACCCTGAAGTTTGATCTCGGAGCCAGCCCCCTTCTGTGGGACTGCTCTGGGGCGCCATTCCATGCCCCTCCCCAGCCTTGACTCTGGGGCATTGCTGGGGAAACAGTGGCTCGAAAGTCTCACTGGTGCCTCTAACTGCATAAAATTGTCCTGGCCCAGGTCCGATCTCCATTTCTCCAGGAGCAGAAAAGCTGTTTATTTTCCTGGTTTACTGCCCGGGGGTACACAGCCCTCTCAAAGGCGGCATGTGCTCTCCAGTCCTCAGTGAGCTATTCTTCGGTCTGCATTGCTTAATCCTGTTTTCTTCTCTTCCGTCAGTTTCCTGGTGTTCCCAAGTGCCTTCCACTCATTTGGCTCCTCTCCGAGTTATTGTTTTCAAGACTCTGGGCACTTTGTCCTGAAGAAGCTGAGCTGCTGGCACTGAGCACTGGCATTTTTTTTTTCTCTCTCCTCATTTGTTCTTTAGGGAGAGTAAAATCTTACCAGACTCTGAGATTCTCCAAATTTCTTGAGTTATTTTTTTCAAATACTCTGGGTTTGGCAGGTTCCAAAGCTCACGTTTGCCAAGTCCCCTTTCCCTTAATTTTTAAACCCACATGTATTTCGAGAAATCTTTATACATATGTTTTTTATTCATTTACACTTAACTCATCAAAAAAGCTTTAAGGGTATTTGAAATCCAATAAAAGTTCAGAGTGAGTCTCTATTATTAAAATCCTTGAGATGCTAATTGAATCTTAGGTACTCAAGATTGGCACCTATGCAGGAATCAGCACTTTGGGTTTTATATAACCAAACATCTGTTCCATTAATGAACCCTTGGCCTCACATCTTCAGGTCTGATAACCTGATGCTACCAATATGGCTTTCTTTCAGGTGGTAGAGGCAGGTTTTCACTGAGGCATGCAAATGCTTCTTGGTATTGCTTAAAATGTTTCTGTGAGATGGTTAAAAGAAGGGTGTTTGTACCTAACATATTTCCTCCTTGATATAACTACTTCACTCAGTGGTACAGCTCTGGGGTAGAGATTCCCCTCAAGTCCCCACTACATTGATTTCCTGTTGCCCAGAGACTACTCTTAACTTCCAGTAGCCTTCTCCATATTCTGGCTCTATTTCCTTCTCATGACGTGACAGTCTACTTCATTGAAGTCAGTAGGAGAATTTCTCTTCATTTGCTGTGATTCTCATGTAACATAACATAATCATTGTGTGGTTATCCATTATATTCATAAGACTAGCTCTCTAGAGGGAATTAGATATAGAATATATGTGAGCAGACAGAAATCTTAGAATTTGACTTTCGTATTGAGGCCTGAAAGTTTGTCTGTTATTTAGATTTCTTGAAATAGCCCGGTGCCCCTTCAAAATGTATGTGGTATGGGGTGTGTGTGTGTGTGAGTGTGAGTGTGCGTGTGTGTGTGTTTTCTTTCCTAAATATCAGTTTTGGATTTATTTTGCCCCTTCAAATCAAATGATCATTGAGCTGGATAGTATGTTGTGTTCCCACACAATCCCCAAGAATTCCAGGGGATATCTGAAATGGAGGGCAGATACTTTCGCTATGGAGTCATGTAAATTAATAAAATTTAAAATGAACTAATGCTTTCATAATTGACTTATAGAGACAGTGAGTTGATTTTCTTGTCCATGCCACCAAATCCTTGACCTTGTAAATATTCAAGAGCTCGCTGTAGGAAGAGGGGCACGTGGGCTTGTTGCTGGTGGTTTTCCTTAGCTATACAGCTCTCTTCTTGTTGCTTAGTCCTGGGAAATGTAGAGTATCTCTTTTAGAACACACACAGTCAACTATGTTTGAGGCTCTTTCTCCAGCTTCCACGCCACTGATTTGATGGTTAATTGGTGCCCTCCATTTTTTTCTGTAGATTATGACTGATGCTGTTGCCAGCCCCATCTCCATAGCAACAGGCTTCTCTTTGTTGTGTGTTCACGTGTGTCCCTTGTGCCTATTGAATTATATACTTAGAAAGAATCAGCTGTGTCTGCTCCCCAACCTGTTTATACCAGCTGTACTTGTTATAATAGTTATGCATCCTAAATAAATATTATATAACACAAGGAAGTATGAATATAGAAAGATTATTTATTTTGTGATGCTAACAAAACCAAGCAGAATGTTTCAGAAAGTTCAGTATGTACTCTTTGCTTTCAAATGGAATAATGGGGTAAAAGTGATTTAGAATTGGGTGAAATCATTTCATAAGATGTAGAAACCATGGTGAAAGATCAACTTATTTTTTAAGAATCTTCAAGGGCCGGTCATGGAGCTGAACTCCTGCCTCGCCCACACTCTTAGAGTCTGAGGCTGAAGGAACACAAGTTTGAGCACAGCCTGGACAACTTACTGGCTGTCCTGGTTCCTTTCCCATTGCTGAGATACAATACTCACCACCCACAGTGTAAAGGAGGAGAGGTTTATTTTGGCTCATGTTTTCAGTCCCTGACTGGTGAAATTCAAGGCAGAAACAGCATGGTGGAAGGGTCTGGGCAGAGCACCGAAGCTCATATTAGGGGACGGGATACCCTCCAAGTCAGGCCGCCAGTGACACAACTGTTCCAACAGACCCTGGCTCCTAACGTCACATTCAGCTCTGAACTGGTTAGCGGAGTAATCACTGATGAACCTAGGGCCACCACTCTTTCAAAAGACTCATCTCTGAACACATGAGCCTTTCTGGGAATATTCTAGCTCTAAACTATAACAGTGACTCAGTGAAACTTTGTCTCAAAATAAGGATTAAAAAAAAAAATAGAGACCCTGAGCTCAGTCTCCAACCCAATAACCCAAACTAAGCAAACTAAAAACTTCAAGTTTGACTTTCACTTCAAATAAACCAAATTAATAGATGACATATGATATTTCTATGAGAAATGCTACACAGGGCCTGGGAATGTAGCTCAGTGGAAAAGCACTTGCTGAGCATGTGTGAGGTCCTGAATTTGGTTCCTAACATGGCAATAAATAAATAAATAAATAAATAAAAATTTTAAAAATCAGAAAAATTCAGGCAGTATAACACTTTAATTAATAGTGCCACTAGGAATGAGAAAACTTTGGACCTATGTTAAGCTACTAAAAAGCAAATATGTATTTTAATAACATCATATTAAATGAATTATTTAAGAAATATATGCATCATTTTATGATTTTCTTTCTTTGCTAACTTTTGATATCCAGTCAGTTTTGCTTCTAAATACGAGACAAGAGTGTTTCTACAAATGCAGTCTTCGTTCCTCCTATTGTGAACCTGATTCACTGCTAGCCCTCCAACTTATAATGAGTGCTTTTTTTCTATTATTTCATGGGTTTGTCTGTGCATCTCTCTTTCCTTTTAACAATAGGAGAATAGATGATTTCTAGGCTCTAGAAATATCTTTTTCCATCTAAGACAAACTCTGGTCTTCAGTTTTTTGGGTATTATTTCCTACTTTATCAGCATTTCTCTTTCATACCACCTTATGGTCAAAAAAAGACTACAACCAATTTTCAGTGAATCAAGAACAAGAAACAGGTGTATAAATATTTCCATGAATAACCATTGCAAAGTCAAGAAGACAAAAACATGTTGGTAAGAGAAAAGCTAGGAAAACCATGGTTTCTGATTCAAAAGTGTCTAGCTTAGTGGTCTCATATAAATCAAATCCATGAGTCTGTTTCTTCATCTCTAAATCAGCTTTAATAGGCTGCAATAAAGCTTCAAGAATCTTTCCAGAGTACAGGCAAACAAAGCATGAGCTGGAGGTTCCTCAGTTGTAAGTCACCATGGCTCATTGCACAGCTCTTAGGTAACCTCGGCCCACACAGGTTACAAGAGAGCAGTCAGCTCGAGTCACGAGTCTGATCTATCAAATGTCTGTAGTGAGAACCCGGGAGACAGCTCTGCCTAGGAGGAATATGGATCCTTGAATGGTGGCACATGGATCTATTCGATCATCTTTTGGGGAGTCACTGAAAAGAGGATGGAGCGTAGATGAGGAGCAATCGGTCACGGAAACACAGGATCGAAGGATTTGGTCTGAGGCTGCCGTACCAGTGATAAAGTTACCAGCATTTTCCTGTTTCTGCCAAGGTACTGAGTGTTGGTTTAGGTCCCAAGCATCTTACAGAAGTCTCATGTGCTCAGGGCTGGGGCTTTGTGAGAATCGGACCAGGGCATGGAGTGCCCACCAGCGGGCCAGCGGAGGAAGTCACTGACGGATTCAGAGCTGATGCGGGCCACGGAGGAGCGCTCTGGAGGGAGATGCTGTCCCCGGGCCCTCCCGTCCCTCCCACTCTGCGCTCTGGCTGCCGTGAGGTGAGCAGGTTGGCCTCACCGGGCCCTTTGGCCATGCTGCTTCCGCCTTGGAGCTTTCTGGCCCTGGCTGAAGTCCCTGGAAACCGTGAACCAAGTAAAACCTTTCCTCGTCTACACTGTGTGTCGCATACGTCGGCTCTGTGAATGGAAAACTACGGATGTACCTGCTTCTTCGCCTATCAGGACTTTGCAGCGCTTTCTCCTGTGCTTGTGCACTCTCATGAAGCTTCTTCACTCAGAGGAAAGCAAAAGCCACTCTTCCCTGACGGAAAGTCATCACCTGTAAAGCACTAATAAGTAAATAAGAAGAACTGGAGGCGATTTAGAGAGTTCTGAGGGAAGGACAGATAATGTCCATCAAGCACCACCTACTAGTGGACACGGGTGACCAGAGGTAGAGCCGCTGTTAGAACCACTCCTTCCTATGAGATATTTATAACAACTAAATAAACGGAAAGTGTTGTCACAGTCTAGTCTTTTATGGAAAAAGTGTTTTATGAGTTGATAAAAGGGACTTTTTATGGAAGAGGCATAAAGCATCCCAAGCCTCATCAGAAACCTAATCCAGTGGAAAATATCCCCATCCGTCTGTCTGCTCACTCTTTGCTCACAGTCATTACTGGAGCCGGATCCGCCGCACTGCCCTGCACTGCGACTTGGCGATTGCGCAGCTCAGGACACGTCTTCATTGAGCGTGAGAATCAGCCCGGCAGACGCACTCACTTCCCCAGGAATCTCTGTGCAAAGTCTCTTTCTGAGCCGGCAGAACTGAAGGAGAGGGCGGGGCCTGGCCAGGGCGTGCAGAGAGACCAGGAGCTGAGCAGGACGCGAGCTGGGAGCCGGGAGCGAGGTCACGGAAGGGCGTCCTCAGGGCCTCCGAGAGCAGCGTCTGTGGCAGCTGCTTCGGACGCGGCCGTTCGGAATAATTTGCCCCAGTGATACAGATGCCAAGGTTGAAATTTGCTATTATTATAGGAATAGCCTTTATTGCATTGTTAGTTTCCAGGAAATAAATCCTTTATGAGAACTAAAGAATAGAGATTCAATTGGCCTGACTTGGGACTATTTGGAAGATAATAATCTCCCTTGTGCTTTATAATACCATGCAGGTAATCCATCTTACTGGTTGTTTGCTTCTACCTTTCTGCATCACCTGCAAAATTAGACAAAATCGAGATACACCTAGGACAAGTTCAATTCTTTCTTTCTTTCTTTCTTTCTTTCTTTCTTTCTTTCTTTCTTTCTTTCTTTCTTTCTTTCTTTCTTTCTTTCTTTCTTTCTTTCTTTCTCTCTGGGCACAAAACTTAGAGCTGAGTTTCTGATCAATTATGAATGCCAAGGGAAAACGAAGCCCTCCGTTTTCCACCTGCCCATTTCCCGTGCCTGTGATGTGGGACTCACTGCCCTTCCTTTGGAATCCAGACGAGTCTTCGAACAGCCAGTGACACAGCAGGGCAGGGCCCAGGGTGCGAGAGACGGCCTCACCTGGGCCCCAGGGCCACTCTCACCTGTACCGACTGAGCAAAGCTGGGGCTGGGAGAGACTCACGCAGTCGGGTGTCCTTCTTCCTCTTCCCTTTTCTTGGAGCCTGTTATTTCTTTAGGATGCACAAGAGAGTCCTTTTCTTCCAGATTCAAATTGGGCATAACGGCAGAGCAGATGGTACTGGTGAGCTAAGCAGTGGCAGAACACAGAGCACAACTTGTTTTAAAAAACAAATGGCTCTTCTTGGAGGGCGCAATCTACCAGCACTGGCAAAAATCAGAGCTGAACTCAGGGAAACTTTTTAAAGCAATCAGCAAGCTGTCCATTTTCTTAAACTGCACTGCATATATTTGAGGATTCCTACCCTTGTTTTGCTCGTGGAACAGGGTAAACAAGCGTCACCGGAGGAAGGGAACCAACCTTCTACCCCAGGTTCTCGCTCTTCTCACGCACGCCATTTTCCACAGAACCCGTTCTATCAAGCACTGAAGAGTGGAAAATTTGTATTTATGTATTTTCTGCCGGAAAGAATAAGGCTCAAGATGTTCAGTGATGGTCTCAAGGTCAAGGAATAGTAAGCTCTATGCATAAGACTATTCCGTCACTGCTCCTTTATTCGTGCAAGCACGCAGGCACACGCGCTACACACGTGGGTGGCCTCGACACTGGAGATCCTGGTCCAGCAAGAGGAGCAGCATTTCTGTGTGCTGTTCAGTTCGGCAGATGGAGCCAGGGAATGGGACAGAGAAGGGCAATAAAGTGAAGCTGAAGGGGAGTGTATGGTAGGCCTAATAAAGGGACATGGAAGGCCCCATTATCCAATCTAGAAATGGAGAAAGGACGAGATATGCAAAAGAATAATCTCCTAGCAGCTGTGATAATTTGACTGAGATCATAAACACCAGCGGGAATTACTGTGGTAGAGGGTGGTGGTTGGGGAGGGAGAAGAAAAGTATTCTGGGCAGGGAAGAGCGGTGACGTGAAGATCAGGAATCAGGTCAGACGACAATAGTTTTGAAGCCCAGTAAAACGTCTGCAGTGGTTGGAGGAATCTTTGAAAAAGGGTGTTAGTTAGGGATGAGACAAAGCAGGCAAGTCACAGGGGCCCACGATGCTGGCTTCTTGTGAAGACTTCCAATGAGCAACTTTATTACCTTAAAGAAAATGAGAAAACGCAGAAGGCTCTTCTAGAGTGCAGCAGGCTGGAGATGACTCAGGAGGGATTGAAACCAGACACTGCAACCCCGTTAGGACCCGGTGACATAGTCCGAGTGATAAATGAATCGGGTTTCGACACAGAGGGGCGGCTCCTGAGAGACTGGATAGACACCCAGGGCACCCTGAGGTAATCTCCAAAAGAATTCGTGGAGAGACACTTACGTGGATTGGTGTAAGAGAGAAGAGTCAAAGTTACTCAGGTTTTTTGTGAGACTGTGTGAGTGGGGGAGGGGTCCCCTCACTGCTTTCTCTACCGCCTGAGTCTGTGTCACGTAAAGACTTCTCTCATCACTAACCTCATTCCCGAAGCCCAGTGGAAAGGACGTTACTCTGGGTGAACAGGACTGAGAGGGTTAAGCTTCACTGTCAGCGTGACTAAGTTGGGAGCTGCTCAAGGGGCTGGTGGCGCACACTTATGTGGAACAGCGTGGCCTTAGAGTCTATCATGTCCCCCGTCGCCTCTTCCTCTCTGACGTTGGTCCCTTGCTCTGTTTCCCAGGCAACGTGAGTTACCTCATTCTGCGGCACCCTCTACCGTGATGTTCCTGCCTTGGACCCAGCCAATAAACCTCTTGCCCTTGACAGTGCAATGTCGGTTCCTTTACCCAGTCATAGGAAAACTAGCAGGAAGCAGGAGTGGTATCTCAGACGTCATGCTAACAATTCCTAAATTATTTGGAAATTAGAATGAAGGGGAGAACACAGAGCAGAAGTGTCGTTCCTCCTGAAATAAGGTTCTAGATTATGTAGAGGACATGGTAATTTCCTCCCAAAAGTACTAAATTCCTTATCCTTGTTGGTACAATAACACTTCAGGTGACTCCCAAATTCATCACACTTTAAGTTCACTTTAAATTTTGGATCTTGCCTAAAAACAGATTTTTTAAGAATATTAGAACTGAGGAGAATTTTGAATTCACTGGGTCCCATCCCTTCATGTAAACAAAGGGAATGGCTATAAACCATATGAACTGATCTTCTGTATCAATAGTTGATAAAAAAAGATCAGTACACCTCAGTTTTCTTCATGGCTCATCTTCATTTCTGTCCAGAGGTTATTGAATGTATCTATCATGCACTAAGTATTATATTCAGTTTATTGTACTTAGTTTCTAAAATTTGGAATTCTCTAATTATACAAAAAAGATGTGAGTCCAGAGAATCTGTGTGAGTTGACAGAAGTGACCCTGGAAAGTATGTCCAGCCCGCCTCTGAACTCAGGCTCTGAAGCTGTGCTACTTATTCCCATTGTGTCTCTTGCCCTTTTTAAGCTTCATTTTCGAGGGAAATTCTCCAAGGACAGTGGCTACAGGTCAGAGGCAACGTCCAGGCTCAAACTTCCATTGTCAGTACTGCCTGGGAAGAGCACTGGTTCTTCCCTTTTGGTTGCTGCATGAAAATCTGACCATCCCTCAGCGACTGCTGGTGACCTGGGTTTAATGTAAATAGAAGATACCGCACATTCTCCCTCAAAGCTACTATTGCACCCCATCTCCAGAGACTGAACTGAGGATATAAGATGAATTTAAATTGCTTTATCTTATTTTTAGTTATGTGAATACTTTGCGATTTATTTTAGCCTTTACATTTCATATCATCGTTTGTGTACCTGTTGGGGAGATTCTTTTCCTTTAGAAGAAACAGTATTTAATCAGCTTGCTCATGTTCAGTCTACAAGTTCCAGCCCCCAAAATGACCAGTGTGGAAGCAACCCGGATAATCGTCTCAACACTCCCGTCACGATGCGCAACAGGGCTGCAGTGCCTAGAGGGCCTCAGAGCCATCTGGTGCAGCTACATCCTGTGAAGTGTCAGAGATCCTCCACAATGGCCATTGCATCAGGAAAAAAAACTTACAGCTTACGACCCACAGCTGTTCGGCTAAATAAAACAGTGTGTTTATTCTTTTCCTTTTAGCGTGCCAGGCCTCTCCCGTGTGAGATGAAAGCATGCACTTGGCATTCTATGGAAATTACATGAGCCTTGGGCACCCCTGGGAACTGCAACCATTTGTTCACTTGTTCATGACTGTGTGTGTCTCTTCGTCTCACTGATCCTTCTCTTTGCCCAAACACTGATTTGCTTACTTCCTCCTGAGGTGATTATATATTTATATATATAAAATGTTAAGAATGCCATTTTAACCACTGTGGAGCTGTTCATGTAACTCAACGCTGGAACGCTTACTTAGCATTGCCAGGGGCCTGGGTCCAATCCCTGATGGTGAAAAATAATTCTAATGTACAATTCATTGGCATTTATTCTATCATACTGGTGCACAACTGCCACCAGCATTTAGGAACTCTGTCATCATTGTTTTTGCTTATTCTTTTGATTAACAAATATTTATTGTGGATATGATTTAATAGATTTCTATGGGGTAGACTGTAGGAAGATGCAACTCTTAATCCTACATGCTCTATTGTAAAAGGGTGATAATTCTAAGAGGGGCACATGCACGCAGTGTGTCAAGGTTTCAGTCTGGCATCAGCTGGTTCCAAAGCAGGGTGGCAGGGCAGACAGGCAATGCAAAGGAGAAACAGTTCATGGTAGGCAGAAGGTAGCAAAGCAAGCAAGGCACTTTGCAGCTTCTTTTCTACCTCTTTTATAGTTTATCTAGTCTACTGGGATTAGGGCAGTGCCAAATGAGTTAATAGACTGATTGTATAATCACCCATCCTTAATCTTAGAGCACCCTTAATCTTAGCATTGAACATGAATCAATCACACACTCTAGGTTCAACCACTTCTGAAAACCCCCACCTATGACAGCCTGAGGCTTTTGGAGGACATCTAGACACAGCCATAACTGGTGATGGTGACTGGTGTGGGTTCCTTGTGAAGACTAGACATGATAATGATGACACAGTAAAATAACTATGACTCATCTTTGTTGAATGCTTTGTATGTGCTAGGCATTATTTTATGACCTTCACCTGTATGTATTCATAGAACTGTCACAGCAAAGCATAAAAAGTATCATACCCTTTTTTCAGATAAGGAAATCTGAGAAACTGAGAGGTGGAATAGTCAGCAAAGATTGCTCAGCTAGTAGATGGCAGAACTTTCTACAAACCCAGGTTAAATCTGGCTTCAGAATCTATAATTTTAATCACACACTGTACTACATTGTAAGAATATTAGGATGCACGCCTATAATTCTAGCACTTTAGAAGAAGCATGAGGAACAAGGATCCTTAGTTCAAGTCTTGTCTGAGAAACTTGAAGAGACTCTGTCTCTAAATAAGTCTGTGTAAGGAAAGAGTATAAGAATGTGCCTCAGTGGGAAAGCTTCCTTGGGCTTGATCCCCAGTAAAGTGCGAGTACGTGAGCTCTCTCTGTCTCTGTGTCTGTCTGTCTGTCTCTCTTACACACACACACACACACACACACACACACTTCTCTCTCTGAAGAATACTTAGCAACTACAAAATAAGTTATTGATATTAAAATAAGTATTTAAAATTCATGAAGTGACCTTTAATACATCTTAGAGTTTTCAATCTCATTCCCTGTTATAAACTTACTGTAATCTCATGCTGTCTCTTTTTCAATTGAATGCAGAAGGGTCCCAATTCCTCTCCCCACTCACTCTTGTCTCTTAACTCATCTTACCTGAAGTAACCCTTGTGAAGAACGCAGGCAGCTCACTCCATAGCTCGAGACTCTTTAGAACCTTCTCCTCCATATGAAAATGTCCAGGCATCTAACTGTGGAACTCAAGGCTTTACAATCTGGCACTATTTCTTCAGCATCCATTGACATCACCTGCTCAAGACTAGCTCACTTTCAGACATATGGAAGTCTGCAAGACTTTGACATATTTCCATGTCTTTGTATATATTGGGGCTTTGTCTGAGAACACTGACCTATCTGACTCAACAACAGTATTGCCCATTTTTCAAAAGATGGATCCAGAGTCTTTTCCATTGTGTCGTTTTATATGATCACCCTTAAATCATATAAATATATATTTTAATGACAGTGTTACAATCAAATCAGATTCAAGGTTTTCTCTGTCATTCTCATCTCTGTTTCCCCTCTATTATATGTCATATGTATCTCGCTGATAACTACATGAACAAGTTGGTATAAAATGAATTTCAAGAACTTCCAGGCTCACATCCAGGATTCTCAAAAAAATATCATTTATTATCATTGGTTCTAACTGGGTTACAGTTTCAGCCTATGAGACCAGAAGGAAGGTCTAATGATACAAAGTCAAATCTCAGAAAACTGTGGAGCTCCTTCAGAGACTAGTGAGGTGAGACAAGGGCGCAGTAATTTCTGAAAAAACAAAGATGTGCCTACTAAAAGGACAGATTTGAGTGAAGTAGTGTTCTTAGTCAAAGGCAGAAAGAGAGAGGGAAGAGAGAGAGCAAAGGAGACAGAGAGACAGAGAAAAATGATAAAATATTTTCTTAATAGTAATGTTAATCATGGCCAGTAAACAGCAGTGGATAAGTGTTTGTGCATGTGTGTGTGTGTGTGCTTTATGTGCCTACACACATGTGCATTTATCCATTACAGCAGAGTGTAGACACTAATATAATGGTTTATTTCCCCTTGAAAGGATACATTACATCAGTCAGACTATACTCTGTTCTTCTTGGCATTAAATCAGTGATTCTAGAATTCCTAAAGTGATACACTAGCATCAGGTTAAAAATAGTTGAAGACTTTTATTTTTTCAAATACAATTTATTATTGCATTTTATTCTCTCCATTAATAATTGGGAATTGAGGTTATTACAACTAAAGACTCATGACTGAATGTTCACTTTTGGGCAAAGCTTTGTCTTTGCTTTCCCATTTTTTCTACTACTCATTCCCACATTTACCACATTTCATATTTTAAAACTCTTCTTGACTAATGTCTACTAGAAGCCTTTTAACAGCAGTCTTTAATGAATTATATGACTTCATTTAATAACCACAACTTTTTGAAATAGACTGATTTATTCATTCAGTCCTGCATGTATTTTTGAGTACCAAAGGGATAACTATAACATCATATATATATATATATGTGTGTGTGTGTGTGTGTGTGTGTGTGTGTGTGTGTATTTGCATTCAAGAAAGAAAATATTTACTATCATCAGGGATATAGTACTTGAGTTTCTAGAAGACCTCCTAGATAGACAATTACTTTAAGAAATTTAGGGAAGGCCTAGGGGAAGAATGATATCTAATTTGAGGAAAGTATATTTTTGAAAGGTTTCATGATGTTTTTAAAGATACACAGTTATAATATGATTAAACCAAGAAAAAAGTAATTCTTCAAGAACCCAACCATCACTTCTATATTAAATATTGACCTTTAGGTCACAGGATATCTGCCTAAATGGACACACACACACGCGCGTGCGCGCACGTACACACACACACACACACACACACACATACGAGCAAGGGAAGTAAATTCAATAGAGTTCCCACCAGCCCGTACCAATACTCTGAGAATGAATGGGCTCCACATGGTGAACTGAGGACAGGTCGTGAACAAGGCGAAGGTCAGAGGGACAGCACCTACTCGGAGAACCCTGAGCTAATCTTTCCCAAGAGTGTTTGGTGGGAAGTTGCTCGATTTCAGAAGGCCAGACTTTGAAAGGGCATGACAATTGGGCAAAAACATTCAGGAAGTTTTCTTCAGATTTTGAAGCATTATTAAGTTTTTTAAGGAAGGTGTTGGCAAAATCTTTTTGCTGTTAATAAATAGCAATAGGAAGAGTAGGGACAAAAAGCGTATTAGTAGATAGAGCAGATAAAGGGTATATGGATCATAGACAATGGGTAGGTAGATACCTAGATTAAAAATGTAGCTTCTTATTTTATAATATTGACTAAAATTAGTAATGGCAAAATGATAAGTGGAAAGAAATGTTGAAATGTTAGAACTCACTATATAATCACCCCTAATAATATCTAGATTTTGGAATGGCCTTTAGCTATGTCATCTATTCCTCTGAATCCAGAAGGATGGTAATTAAAACATTTAGTAAAAAGCGAAGTCATCTAGATATCACGGTTCAATTTAATAATTGTTTGCGCAGTATATTTAAATATTCACTAATCAATTCGACTAGAATATCCTGTGAGGGGCTGAGCCAGAGTTAACCTTAGAGGACAAGACAGCTAGTACTAAGAGGGTCAGGTACAGACATCGTAGCTTTTATCATTTTGTGATTTGTGAGTACAGAAAATGGCAAAAACGATGCCTACGCATTTGGAAATTTGACTACACTGAACGTGTCAAATGCCTTTAAACTTCAGTTACAGGTGTTGCTTTGTGATGTGCTGGGCAATAAGGCTGGAACTGGAGGCAGAGAAGACTTCCAGCTCCCGACCAAATTTCTTGAAATATCCTCTGCACCCCAAGTATTTTAGTCACGGAGAACAGTGAGAGCCAGAATCCTCCCCGCTCTGTTCCTTGCTCGCTGTCCTGTTTGACACAGAGAGGGTCCCAAAGAGTGCAGAGCTGTATGAGTTTCTCATTCTCAAAAGACAAACAGATGAACACAAACACATCTCCACTGTGGGAGAATACACAGAATGAGTTGTAAGAGACTCTCTGATTTCCTGTCTAAGTGCCCAACTCTTTGATGTTCACCGGGACTCAGAAGTGCACGCACCCTTAAGAATGTTTAATTAGAGTTTTCTTTTTAAATATCCCACTGTGGTTTTTGAATTCAGATTCCTCAAAGACAGGGAACTTAACCTTAAGTTCTCACCTTTATATGTTCTGTGACTTAGGACAGATCTTCCGTGAGTGGCAACTAACCTATGTGTTAAGGCTCACCTAAAAGCAAGTAAATCCTCTAATTAATGCCTGTCTTCATTCATTCAACAAATATTTATTCAGCTTCTGTCATGTGGAAAACTAGGCTAGCCTGTGTTTAGTTTGGTAGCACTTTTGACTCAGTGTAGCTCAAGTAAAGGAGCTCTCACCAAAAAAAGGATAAATATGAATGGATAGAAGGATGTGCAGTCCCTATTCCAGAGGTAGCCAATAATTAACAATTATTCATGGTTTAGGAATGTCTTATTTTGCTCATGTAACTTATTAATCACCCAAATTTTTAGAAGCACAATCCTTTCCCTTTATAACAAAAAAAAAACCCCCAGATCATATTAAAAATGCATTTTTTCCAGGTTCAACTATAAAAACTTTGGCATTTATTTTAAAAATCTGCTATCCTTCCCCTTCTGCTTTTCTCTGATATCTTTTTTGGCAAAGATACCTGAAATTCATGAACATAATTTTATTTCTTTTTTCTTTTTATTTCTTGTTCTCACTTTATTCTGAGAAGGAAAACTTTAACTTATAAAAAGCAAAAAAATTTCACCCTTTAAATTTAAGAAGCAGCACATGTGGTGGAATCAGTCATGAGTTAAGGAGGCCAAAATCCTTAACTCATGTTCACTAGTATTAAGTTGGAGAAGCTGTCAAATCTTTTCCAGTCTTGTTTTTTTGAAGAGTAACTAACAGAATAATACCTTCATAATGGCTTGATGAGGGATGGACAGAGAAAAGGATGAAATTTTGCCCCATACCAGCAATGCCCTAGAAAATAGCTTCATTCCTACTAAGTCTCCGCATTGGTGTTTGGAAAATGAAGCCCAGACAAACTACGAAGCGTGTCTGTGTGAGCAGCCAAGCCACACTTAACTTGCATCTTCCGACACTGGGCCACCGCTCTGGGGCCAGTCGCACTGTCTAATAAAAGTTAGGTATTAGGGTATCAAGACAGCATTTTTGTCTCTTTACATCTTAGAGCTCATATTTATAGCATCAAACAATTGAAATAGATATTCTTTGACATTTAATGACAACTCTTTGTGGCATTAACCTGTGTCTGAAGGTCTTTGGGGCTGGCAAAAAACCCAGGTGGATATCTCGAGCACTGAAAGAATCCGGCTCATTCATCACAAGGACAGAACTCACGCGCTCTGGTTGAAGCTGAGCCACCTTGTGGAAGGAGAGCACTGGAGATCATCCTCCCGCTCATGGTCTCAGTTCTTGGGCTGTTCTTAATTCATTCAGGACAGATCATTTCTAGCACCACTTACGTCGGATTAAGGCCTAGAGATCCAGTACTGGCTGTATGTAAGGACAGGAAGAAAGGTGAGACACGCTGGTGTGTTCCAAGTAGGAAATTAACACAGATCCCTGTCTTAGAATAAGTACAAGCGGTGGCTGTCTTTGGGGGGACTATAGGCTCAAGAAGCACTGTGGTCTCGAACTAAATAAACCACTTTTAATTGGAATGATCAGTAATTATTTAAAAGTATAAACAATTGGGAACTGCAAATAAAATATGTCAGATGATCAATATTCTAAGGCACAAAAAGGTTAATAAATATTTGGGGCCTAGAAGGGATCTTACGCAGACTTTCTGCATAATCATGGAGAGTTAAAAGTGGAAACTGGCGCTCAGGAAAATTAAGGTGTTTTCTCCAAAGTCAGTGCTTTGGGTCACTTAAACTTGAGCTTTTCAGCACCTGTTCAGTCATCTGTAATCTGCAGCATACGAATTTTTCTGATGCAAGTCAATCATTACAGAAATCTCAAATGGCATTTCTGTTGACCATGCCTCATAGCTCATATTTCCAGGCAGTTTAAATGGCATAAAAGAGCACACTCCCTTCTTGATATTCATTTCTTTAGTGAATAAGTAATGACCTATGTTTTATAATTTGTACTCAGCATAGAGATGTAAATTGAACTCATGAGTTACACACTTTGTTAGGGAGGAACTAATAGATTTCTTAACTTGCATTTTGAATAGACAGTGAACTTACTCTTCACTGGACCTAACAAAAGGCCACTTTTAATCTTGATACTCAATGGTACGAAATGCTTTTGTCTCTACCTATAAGACTGGGAGTGTTTTGCAAGAAGTTGCAAGAATACTTGGTGGTGAATCTGAGCATCTTAAAAAGTAAACCACTTCCACATTGGAATTTCATGTTTACTTCAGCATCTTGGAAGCTGACCAAACGAGGGGCTTACTTTGTTTTGGTTCAACTTCCTGGCTGGATAAAAGGGAATTTCAAATGACTTACCACATGGGACTTATCTCAAATTTTGTAAGCAATGAGTACATATAGGGAATCGAAAAGCATTTGAAAAAAGAAATGACTCAGTAGAGTTGTAAATAAATGTTTACATAGATAAAGAAAATATTGCAAATTTCTTGACCCATTTGGAAGACATGGCTTGGGTTATTTAATATAAGTACTGCACTGTAGATAGATGAATAAAGACAAATTATAAAGGGACATAGTGATTTTTTTAAATTCAGGCCACCAGGATGTGCTTATAATCATCACCAAATTACCACTATTACCAGTCAGAACTCAATGCTTCCTCTCATGTCCTGCACAACATTTTATTTCAGAGGATGATGCAGTGTTTTGAAATGAGCAGACGGCTTACATCACTGGGGGAACCTTTCAGATTGACCAACTTGCTGTTTATCAGGGCTTCAGTTTCTTCAGCTTCCAAGAGAGAAAATAAAGGGCCATGATCCTACGAAGCACAGAGATGCTATGAGGACCAACTTAAAAAGTGACTGTAAAAGCATCAAAAGGGAAAATAAAAATTCAGTGTTTTAACAACAGTGATGGCTATTGCCACTGTCTTTGGTTACTCTATTAAATACGTGCTGTGGGACGCCGCATAGTGGGATTCTTACAGAAGATGAAGACTTCCAACTAGAGGCTGAACCCCTTGAGGGCAGAGCTTAGTCAGCTTTTAATTCCACGTCATCAAGAATGTTTTGGATAAACCTCCTTTACCTCCCTCACAGAGTCATGTTCTATTTAAGTGAATTCTCAACCCTGCCCTTCTCGGTAGGGCTCCTCTCCCAGGAGGACCACGTGGGTTTTAGAAAGCGTTTAAGCTCACGCTTTACCAAGTCGCTACGATTTAATTTTAGCCCAAGTGCTGCTTGAAAAGATCGCGGAGTTCAGGGCACTTTTCAGTGGAAATGAAAGTGGAGAAGGACACGAGGTCGGAAGTAAGGGTCTCCGTAAGCAGTGTTTTGGGACACGGGCTTCAGTGCGTCCCGCTTCCACAGTCGGTCGTGGTGCGGGCACCAGGGAGCCCTTTGCCCACATCTAGGGGCCAGGAGAGCCCCGCTCCAGGGAAGCCGAACTGCTTTTTCCTGACACCACACTCAGCAGAAAGGAATGCACCCCAAATAGCCTTGTGCCCTGGCTCTCTGCCTTCAGGCTCGGGACCCTGAGTGCTGTGCTCGACTTGCTGTAGACACACTATCGGAAGCCAGCTCTTGACAGCAAAGGAACAGTGAGTTTTAGAGCAATGGTGCATATGAAGTACTATTAACTGGATCTTCTCTAGAATGTGTTCTAGTCCCTGCAAAGGGACAGTTCTCTGCAAGGAGAAAAACTGGTGCTCTGTGATCAAAGTTGTGTGCTCTTATGTTTCCTCTATGGAGTGGATATAATAGTTCCTGAGATACCTTTTGAGATTCATTTGTTAAAATTTCTGAGAGCTGGGGCCGGAGGATTAGCTCAGCGGTTCCGTCGCCTGCCTCACAAGCACAAGGTCCTGAGTTCGATCCCCGGTAACCACATACAGTGCTGGGCGTGGAGACTCACGCTCACCAGCGATCAGTACCACATACCACATACCACAGTGCCAGGCCTGGTGGCTCACACCTGTCATCCCAGCACTCGGGAGGCAGAGACAGGAGGATTGCTGAGTTCAAGGCTTGCCTGGACTACATAGTGAGCTCAGAGCCAGCCTGAACTACAAAGCGAGACCCTGTCTCAAAAAGAAAAAAAAAATGCTTGAGAGCAGATATCATCATATCTGTCTTATTTGTAATAACATGCTTACTTCTAATAAAAATTGGTAGCGTATTATAGCTCATACCTTAAATGCTGGTGGTTATAAATCACATAAAATTCACTCTGGTAGAAATTCTCTTTCTGTTCTTTTATGTTTGTAAATACCCATGAACCAAAACTTCCACTTTAAAATTTCCAAATAACCTTAAAATTCTTGCAAGCATTTTCAGTTCAACTAGGAATCCATGACTCCACAAAATTCATAGTTTGGATATATATTATTTTCACTTACACCTTTTGTACGTAGTTCTATGAATTTCTGCTCTTGGCTGCTGTAATTACTGCAATTCTATACTGCTTTTATAGTGTGTATGCATTCAAACAAAAACAAGAAAAACAACTTTCAAATTGATGAAGATGTCAGGAAAAGAAGTGAAAGAAACAGCATTTGGACCCAACTCACCCGTTACAGAGTCTGTTCTTTCTACTTCTGACCTTTAGTAAGATCTCACAGGGCTAACCACGGAGCGAAGTCCTCAGTTGCCCTTGCTGTCACTGAAGGAGAAACCTGAGACCTCTGACCAGTAATAAGAGCTGAGCATACACATATGCGGGACGCACGGACCCAGCCAACCTCGAGAACTGGAAGTCAGAGCCTCATATAATCTCCCATAATTAGGGCCGGCAGGTCCCAGCTTCCCATGGAGTTGCTCACTCTCGTCCAAATAGCAGCTCCCAAAATAACAGCTCATCTTCAGCAAGTGCAAAGGGTGTGGCGTTAATTAGTCCATGATACCAGAAAAGAAAAATGTCAGGGAAGTTACCAATGTGTTGTCCTCATCTTACTTCTTGTCAATATCTTCAGTTTTCTCCTTCCTATTATTTGCCTACAGGTTAATAGTGGGGATTTTATGAAAATTTATGATTCCAAGGAAAGTGCACAAATATCACCAATCCTACCTTTCTGGAATAAGACTATGTGCCAGAAAAATTTTCCAAACTTCAAAGAGCTACATGAAGAGTCCATGTCATAGCTACAAAAATATGAACATGGCATTTCTTGATGACTTCTATGGAACCATTCGTGGCTGGTTTCCACTGTGGTAATTTATTTCAAACCTGCATTTACTATGTCAATACAAGTTTCCCCATATCCATGGGGCATAGATCCTTAAGGTCCCAGGTAATACCTGAAACTTCAGACAGTATCAAATCTTGTATATATTTTCAATATCTATGACAGGTTTAAATTTTAAATTAGGCTTAATAATACATTTATAATGATGTCTAATAGTAAAACAGGACAATTATCACAACACATCTGTGATCAAAGGTGTCTGAAGATAGTCTCATTCACACACACACACACACACAAACACACACACACATCTTAATAAAGACAACAGTATGATTCATATCCTGAAGGGGACACAGTGGGATGGGTGGGGCAGGATGGCACAAGATTTCATGAAACAACACCACTACAAGGAAATGGCTGCTATTTAAGAGTTACGAATTATTTAGGTTTGGAATTTTCCATGTAGTCTTTATAGAACACGGCTGCCTGTAGTAACTATAACAGTGGAAAGTGAACTATAAGTAAAGGACTAGTAATAGTTCTCTAAACACACATCTGAGTTGGCTACGGCTACCTCGACAAAAGACTCCAATGTGGGCCTTAGGGGCGACTGAAGCAGTAGATATTTATATCATACAGCTCGGGAAATGAACACCCAAGACGCAAGTCGCAGCAGCTTAGGGTCCTGGTGACATGCACGTGATTGTCTTCTCACCATTTCCTCATGTGGCAGAGAGGGAGAGGGAGGGGTAGGAGGAGAGGGAGACAGACATGGGAGAGAAGGAAAGAAACAGAGATAGCGAGACAGAGACAGGCAGAGGGGAGAGACAGAAAAACAGACAGAGAAGAGACGGACAAAGACAGAGAGAGAGACAGAAAGGGAGAACTCCTGGTCACCTCTTAGAAACAATAATGATGGGCTTTCGCCACCATGACTTATGCTAAACATGACTGGCACCGAAGGCGTCAGCTCCAAGTACTAACACATTAGGGGTTAAAGTTTTACATATGAATCTATGGAGGACACAAACATGCAACCCATAACAGATAGTATATGATTTGCGGCAAAAAGCTTTTGCTTGCATAACAAGATCCTATCTATTCTGTAAATTAAAGAGCAGGCAGTGCAGAATGGTTAATTCTGAATATTCACGGGAGCATGAAATGTTTGATATGACATTTTTAAAAACCTAAATATATACTTTAGAATCAGTGTGGCCAGAAATCTAGTTTCTATTTCTGGCTTCAGTAAACACCAACTGTGTTACTTTGGACAGGTTTCCTGACCCCTTGGAAGGGACTCATACTAAGCGAATCTTGGGTAATTTGCATATTAATATTAATGATGAAAGTAAAAGATTACAGCCTACTGAGCAAAGTAGGACTCTATGTGTCCTCAGTGATAAAAAAGAATATATAGGAGGCAGACCCTTCATTAGAGTAATCTAACACCTTTAGACAGAATGATGGAGTTAAAAACCATTTGACAACTGTGTTAGTTAACCGATAGTGTCAAACTGAGTAAGAAGCACCCTACAAGAGACAGGAGACCCACGCTGGTGGGCTTGTCCCCTGAATGGTATAACAGGAAATGGAGAAGGAAGTCTCACTGCCCCTTCTTTGGAGGAGAGCCAGTCTTCATCTTCACGCTGGATGTCACCTCTGGCTTCCAGCGCAGTCTCCTTTGGCCTCCAGTCTTGCCTGGGATGCTGCAGTGGACTCCAATCTCTGGACAGGATCCTTTGTATCTCCAGCCCTCTTGCTGTTTTCCACGCCTGACTCTATGTCGGGCCACTGTAAGGCAACGTTGTAAATTCTTATGCATTTGTATATATCCATTAAATCCGTTTTTCTAGTAACTACCAATTGTTACAACTACCATAAAAAGAATTAATTTGATTAAGAAATAGCAGTGGATGCTAAAAGTAGAAGATGAAAACAGGATGTGGAATAGGACTTTGTGTAATGTCAAGGAATCTGCTCGCAAAATATCTGTTAATTGCAAAGGTCAAAGAAGTAATTTTAGTACTAAAAATACTGGCTGACACCAACTGATCAAAATTAATAGCACCGCTATTGATACTAGTTGGCACCATATGCCACCAGATGGGAAGCAGTAAGATCACAGTACCACTGATGTGATGTTCTGGCCCAAATGTGCGGCCTGGATCTAATCATGGGAAAAGACAAGACACACTAGACAGAGGGGGACTCTGTGCCACCAGTGGGCTGTCATCTTCAGAAACATCAAATCAGGAAAGTTAAGGAGAGGACTGAGGAATTGGCCCAAGTTCAAGGGGACCTGCAGGTTGGGGGGGACTGTCTGAGTGACAGAGGACTGTCATGTTGCCATGAACTTAAATATTGCCTGGTTTCTTCATAAGAGGAGCTTAAATTACAGATGAAGATCAAAACAAAAAATAGATAAGAGGAAGTGTGGAGGCGGGGCTTTCTCAGATGAGAGAAGACGATTGAGAGAGAGAGGGAGAGGAAGAGGAGAAGGAAAGCCGATGAGAAAAAAATTAAAGGTGTGCTGTGTACATGCACAAGAAGAGTGAACATTATCAACTGAAAGGTGCTAATGAAGATGGCAGTGAAAAAGAGAAAGATGTTTTAAGACAATTTATGGAAAACCAAACAGGATATCTGAGGAAATGGAGACAAATTCTTCAAAGGGATCCTATAACTTTTCACCTTTGAAATTCTTTCACATAAAATGTGAAAGTGAAAAAAAAACCACCTTACATTCTGGAAATAGTTATTTTGTGAAGGTGAAAGTAGCTTGCAAATGGCTTTTGAATTGAAGATTTTGGGGTGACATTATTGTTACTATTCAGCATGATGGACAATGTCACTATATTCTTGGTAGACTGATGCTGGTGCCAGGGGGGAAAATTCTCAACACTGAAAAGGACTGGTTGCTTTCATCTTTGTAATCATGGTATAATTGGGAGGAAGCTGGAAAGTAAATGAACTTTTATTCAATCACGTACGTGGTACATTTAATTATAGGCATTATTTAGGGGCTACATAAAAGCATTCTAGTGGTATCTTTTGTATTTCTTCCGTGATAAGAACAAGAGAATTGTTATTTATATGGAAGAGCGGATATACTTTTTCCAGGGGATAATGCCATTTAGGTTCTCTCTGTGTTTTAGTGTTTCTCAGGGCTGATTAAAGCCTTGCACTTGCCTCGGAAAGCTAATGCGCATCCATCTAATGAATGTCCTTTCATTGCATGAACTTAAGTAGAAGTTAAAGGCACACCAGGATTACACAAAGACAGGTGGCTCTGTGAGAAGCATTGGGAACATTCATAGGAGAAGCTTTAGCATTCAGGATTCGAGGAGCATTTTAAGAAGCTTGGAAATTACAATTCCTTATTCTTTAACCCAGAATATTAAATAGTTTCCTTTGAAATATGTGTGTTTTACTCATCAATTGATCCCACTTACCTACCACAGGAAAAATAAATGAATGAATTGAAACTTGAGTGAATGAATGGCAATGAATGATTGAAGCGAATTATTGGCTTTTTAAAAAAATGTAACAGTTCTAAACTCTCTTATTACGTTTTCAGCTTTGGGAAGCAGAGGTCAGCAGACTCAAATTCGCAGGTCAAATCTAGTTTTCTGCCTGTTTTTGTAAATAAAGTTTTATTGGAACACAGCCATTACCACTTGCTTATGGACATTTTTGTAACAGAATGGCATGCTCGCAACATAGACTGTGTTGTTCATTCACAGTCTTTAGCATCTGGCTCTTTTTACCACTGATCTAGAGTATAATCAAGTGCTTAGTCTTTGGCGGTGGTAAGCACAAAACAAGGGACCTGCCAAGGTTGGCTTCCGGGATGTGATTTGTAACCATGATGCAAGCTACCCAGAGTTCCCTGGTGGCTGTTCGTTAGTGTAGCTCTTCCTGATCGCTGTCTCCCCTGCATCAGGAAAACAGGAATCTCTTCAGGGTGTTTTAAAGCAATGAATATGACTCAGGTAACTGCTTACAAAAGTGTTAGAGGAAACAGAGGGAGAAATGTAGGACTCACAGGAGTACACCAAGCTGTGGAAGAAGAGAAAACAAGCAGCGTTACTGTGCATCCCAAGGCACCTCCTGTGCCCACCAGCACAGCTGCTTCCGCTGCTGGAAGGGCTCCTTTCACCCCCAGGCTACCACACAGCTTCCGGTGATACAAGCTAACAACCACCCATGACCCTGTATAGGCTGCTGGTTCCTGGAGCACAAAGAAGCAGGAATAGGGACTGGAAAGCAGAGAGAAAAAGAAAGCTTCTACTACAATGTTCCTATTCAGCTAACTGGATTCTAGAGCATAGTCTGTGTGAAAAGCTTTGCAACTAGTGACGCCAATGATGAGGAAAAGCTGCTCCAAGAAAGATGGAACCAGAAAAAGTTCTGTGTATGTAAAAGCCTGAGGGATGGAATCCGTGGATGACTTGATATATCTTGCTTGAAAATGGATGCTGGAAAGAGAGGTGCACGACTTGGCAAAACCAGAACTAAATTTTGACAAAGAGAAAAAGAATAAATTTTGCCTCATATAAAAAAGTGACAGCAGAAATAGACCTCGTTATGAAATGCTGGGAAGAATGTTGTTTGCTGGAAGAATGAGAGTCTGGCCATCTGAGTTAAGTATCCATGAAAGGAACTCAAGAGAGGTTTGAATTTTGTGATGCTTCAGCCTGATTCACAGCGGCTCCCTGAAGATCTGAATTACACTCTAAGCCACCGTCAGGTGGCTGCAGAAAAATGTCACGTCTGACTTGTGTCTGTCAACTATGAAGGACTGGAGCAAGGTGTCATAGGTTTGCTTCTGGGATCTGTAGCAGTATGTTGCATGGTGCTCTGTAATCAGAAATTCATGACAGGGGGAAAAGGATTTGCTGAGAGTGAGTGGTAAGACTAGATAAGTCTTCAGGACATGGCCTTTTTATTAGTTATATTAGTTATACAGAAGAGTAGGCTTCATTTCGCATATCGGTGCAGGTTTAGGCTGTTCTTTAGTCATCATCCATCCTTCCATTATTTGCCCTCCAGCCAGATCCTTTTCTTCTTTTCTAAAGGTCTCTCTTTTACTTAATGTCAACTCTTTTTCTTCCCCCTGGATTCTACTTGTGAAAGAAAACATGCGATCCTTGTCTTCGTAAGCCATGCCCATTTTAAAAAGAAAAAGCCATCAATATCTCATTCATCACCAGGTAAATGAATCACATTACTCTTAAAAGCAATGCAAATTACTGCTCCATGTTAGGTCCCTCCACGCTCACTAGTAAAAATGTTATAATGCTCACAATTTAAAATGTTATAAGTACCAAGAATTAGAGAGTATGTAAAGAAAAATCACAGCTCTTATTTTGCTGGTAGAAATGAAGAACTGTTTGGCAGATCATATAAATTTAAACATATATGTATCATATCATCCTCAGATACAAATATGAGAAAGAAAAATGTCCACAAAGCCTAATATAGGAATGTTTATAACATCCTTGTTCATAAGAGCTCCAAGTGTGGAACCACCTGTGCGTTCATGGGCAGAACAAACGAGAGCGTCGGTGTGTTCCTACTTCGGAACACTGCGCAAAGGAACAAACTATTCCTGACATCGCTAATAACACGGCTGAATCTCACAATTATAGAGAGTCCAATAAACTAACCTCATATGTTCTATATCATCCCATTTATACGCTGACCAAAACCAGGGAAACAACCTGTAACCACAGAATCAGAGCAGTGGTGGGGAATTAGAAAGGGACTCTGGGGAAATTTCCTCATTCCGCACTTTGTGCTCTTGGTGGTGATAACCAGGTGTCTTCAAATGAGTCAAATGAATCAGAAATCTTATCGAACTCACCCCTTAGGATGCTATATTTTATTTTCAACAAATCGTATGCACTATATTAATGATACCCTACTGAAGTAAAATGAGTATTTTTTTAAGATCCTGAAATAAACCCCAGAGACTGAAAAATGTGGTTGCTTTCATTGTCTAGTCAACTATTCTAGCTAGCTAAGTCCCGGTAGAGCCAAAGATCTTGCCCAGTAATAAGCACTGTCATTATTTCTACTTTTTTTTTGGGGGGGGGCAGATACCCAGGTTTTGAACTTCTGACCTTTCACTTCCAGGCAGGCACTGGAATCCCTGAGCTTAACCCCCAGCCTAACACTGTCATTATTTCTGACACTGGGGCTCAGACAGCAGTACTTTGAGACCTACTACTGTTAATCTGCTGACTGGATGTATTATTAATAGTATTTCTACTATGTTTCCCTTTGAGTGTTTATTTTCCACTTCTGTAATATTCCCTAACTTTGCTCCACATTTCAGCATCGATACTTAGTCTAAAATGATCTTGTGCTACAGTGTTAATATCTAGATAGGTTTCTTAGGTTCAAGAATCATGTCTGATTATGTGACCTTCCGTAAAGTCTATAAAGTCATAAAGCGCAACTCCACGGCACTTGGCCAGAGTCGCTCCCCTAGGAATGGCGGTCCCGCAGGCCTCTGTCTGGTCCAGATATGAAGCCCTTAGTTGAAATACCGATAAGAACCCACATTCTCTTTGGGAGCAGATACTGCTTTAGGCCAAATCCAGTGCACTTTTCCAGTATAGAACGTATTATTTTTGTTTCATGCTGTTGATTTTCAAAAGAAGAGCTTGAATGAGAATATATTGCCTTGAAGGTCCATTGCCTATAAAAGAACATAGTCTAGAATAGATGCCTGATAAATGGAATGGGCACAGATGAAAATAGATAGTTTGGGAAAACAGAAATAAAGAAAGCAATACATTAGATTGTAAGAGTTTAAGAACAGCTTCTTCATGCAAATAAATGAAGTCACTTGAGATTTTACTTTTTCCCCTGCACTGTGACTCTGGAACAGTAAAGGCACTTTTTACCCAAGCCTTCATATTTGCTTTGCAAAGAAACTGCATATTACCCCCATTGTACAGATTAGGCAATTGAAACTTGAAGTGCTTAACTGGCTACAATTAGATAGAAATTGCACTGGTAAGATCTTTTTCAAGTTTGAGAAAGAGAAATGAACAAGCAAAACTATTTTAGGACCTGTAACTACAAATATTGATTACTCTGTGGGGTCATCCTTGGTCCAGTTTCATTTATCTTTATGTTGCAGAATCCAAGGTGCAAGAAGGGACTTTATTTAGGAAGTTCTATCCTCATGGGAGTGGCCCAACGTCAGCCGTGCAAGGAACATTTGTCTTTCCTGAGAACTTCTCAGTGTCTTTCGTGTCAGAAATGGTCAGAATGGCCAACCTACTTACAGTAAACAGGAGAGGGAGCACCCAGAAAACTACAATACAATCTGTCCACGTTGTGAATCAAAATTTAAATTCAGATTTGCTTGATATTGGGTCTGTTATACTTCTACTTAAATTATTCATTCATTAATTCCTTCATTCAATAATTTAAAAACTACTAGTAGCAGATATTGACTATGAAGATGTGAGTTAGGCCCAAATGAACTGACTCTGAACCCCATTCTTTCTGCTCTTCCCTATGGAGCTGGTAGAATTGTATTCCCTGATAAGTGAGTTGTGAGTTTTAAACATTATCTCAGAAATAGTGACATATACACAAACTGTGCTTGTGGCTATGTGAGAGTTTGAACTGACGATCTATCCCATGCCCAAGCCCTGTTTGTTGTTTTCTTTATCTTTCTAGCATTTTTCTGGCTTTGGTGTGCTCCAAATTCTAAAATCAGTAAGGAAATTAAGAAAATATTATCTAAATAGTTTTGTAAGTTTGTTTTATTCTGAATGCATTAAGCAAACTGCCATCTACTAGAATTATTATTATTATTATTATTATTATTATTATTATTATTATTTTTGAGTCAAGGTCTTGCTCTGTAGTTCAGGCTGGCCCAGAGTTCACTATGTAGCCCAGGGAAGACTCAAACTCAACAATCCTCCTGCCTCTGCCTGTCAAAATAAATGACATATTTGAAATGCTTCAGGATGCAAGAAAAGATTAAAAATCAGCATTAAATAATGTTATGTTATTGCCTTACAATATTGTTTTCTTGCTGTGGTGTGACTTCTTCAGCAGGGAAAGCTACTTTTCATGATGTTATCATAAGCACTATCCATGTAGTATGATGACGAGCCCTGAATTTAAATTCTTAATATTATGTCACTCTTTGGAATGCTGCTAGCTGACTGAGAGAAGCCAAAATGCTGTGTTTTCCTAATTAAACTTCTCCCATGTTAAGGTCTAGAAAGAAGGCAGTTTCGATGTTTGACTGGATTCCACACAAGTATCCAGAAGCATACTGGTGTGTGGCTTGATTTGTCAGGAGTGAGCAGCAGGGATGCATTTGAGATGGGGCCTCCGGGGACCCTGGCACATGGCCATAGACTCAAATGGTCTGGCACCCTGGAGTTTGGAAGCATGATTTGAAGAAGGGAGCAGCTACCCACTGGCTAGGCTGGCTTGGGCTATTCTTTGGTCTAATAAAATTAACTTAAAATTCTTTCTATTGAACACCTACTATGTGTCATGTATTGTTTCTGTTCCGGGCCTGTGACAGTGCTCAGGACAATAATCTGGCCCTATAGGTTCCAGGGATGGTTATGCTTCTGCTGAGCACTGGCACTTGGCTGCTGGCACTTTCTGACAAATCCACGGAATAACGCGGCACACTATCATCACAACTGAGCATCTTTCTTCCTTCTTTGTTAATCCAGTAAAGAACTGACAATAGCACTTCTACTGTGCTGTGATCAATGTTGCTGGTGATATAACGCATGGCCGTGAGACCTTGTGCCTCTTCAGCTGAAAGTCCTTCCCTGAGTGATTCTATAAGCTGGCACACAATGCTCTACCGAATGGAGCCCTGTACCAAACTCTCACACTGCCCACAGTTCAGTTTGCAGCCTTCAACTCCACCATCTGCACTGTCATCACAATCAAACCTAGGGTAACACTACTGAAAGTTGAGTCTGTGCCAGTGATGGGCCACATTGTTAAATGGATCACTTCTCTTCACCCTGCAGTGATTTTATATGGTGGACCTCATCTACAGCCCTATTTAAAGGTAGGAGAACAAATCATATTTATTCTTTCCCCTCATTACATTCCCCCACCACATTCCCTTTGAATATTTCCTATTTTACAAAATCTAGCATACATTCTAGAACTCATTTACATCTACAGTTTCTCATACCAGAGAAAAGATACGGCATTAATATATCTGGGATCTATTTATTTCACTTATTAGTGTGTCCTCAAGGTGCATTCATTTGCACATAAATGAATGAAACTTGTCGTTCTTTATGGCAGAGTAACACTCCATTTTATAAAAAGAAAAAAGAAAAAAAAAAACATCTTCTTTACCCAGTCTCCAGTTGATGGGCATCTGGGTTGTTTCCAAGACTGGGCTATCACAAACTGAGCTGCTATGAACATAGGTGTACATATGACTTTACAATATGAATCAGGTGGGGGGTTGTGGGTCGGTAGGGATATGGGTAAAAATGAGAATTAACTTCTGTCACATAGTGGCACAAATTCCCCAATGTTGTGTGTGATTGTGAACTGTATATAAAATGTATGAATAAAGAATTCAATTATAAAAAAAAAAGGTCCCCAGAGCCGGATGAGGCATTGCCACCTCTGGGAATTGGTCCCATTTCTCCTCTTAGACTTCTGGCTCTTAAGAATTTATCTCTTACATAGACTTGAAATTTGTCTTCCCATATTTTCCAGTCATTGGCCCTGAAAAGTCAGTTTTATCCCATTCCATGGCGATCGCTTTTTCTCTGTCTTGGTTCACTTTGAAGTTCCCATTGATGAAAAGCGTCCATTTTCCTTCCAGTGCTAATGATTCTGGATTAATGTTTCACTTGTTCAAAGGACATTCACCTGAATTCATTCATTGGATTCTCTCAGCAACTCTTTTAGAGGGCAGGCATCATCGCTGCACTTTGCTAGCAGAATACTGCAGCCCCAGGACGCACGGAATCTGTAAGAGGCTGTCCAGGCCAGAGGACGCAGCGTGGAGGGCCACTCTGACAGCCAGCCATGCAGGCCTCCCAGAGAGATCATTTCCAGGCTGTTTCAGCCTCCTCTTGTCTCCTGATCACTTACTGATACCTAGTGGGACCTACCCCCGAATCTGGCCAACAGAGCCATGTGGGCTGTGGAAGGCGGAGTTTCTTCTCCTACCCCCAGCACTTAGGATATATGAAGCTGACTGGGTTAGGCTGTCAGTACTTGAGCCATAATTTCTCAGGAAAATGGCAGATGAATGGAAAAAAAGGTCATAAATATTATGGAATACAAGGCCTGACATTTGCCAGGGACGATTGTTTTATCATAAAAGTCTCAGGACTTTTGAAGCCTTTCAGTTAAGCCCTCACAAGGTATTCTGCATCCTTCCTGAGGAGGAGGAAAGGAAAGAATAGCAGTGTGTTTGTGTGTGTGAGTGTGTGTGTGAGTGTGGGGGGGGGTAGGAGGAGGGTAATGGGTGGAGGTGGCAGATGAGGAGAGGAAGGCCAAAGGGGACATTCCTGAGGTTTCAGGAGTAAATTGAGCTCCTAATTCTTTGTGACCAGTGGAAGGATTAAGAGTTCAAAAGGGCAGGTCATACAAGGGCAGGGGCCAGGCTGGGTCTTGCAGGGATGTGACCCAGGAAATGCTGCCCGCTGGGGCCCCATACCTTCCTCAGCAGGCCTCCAATTAGGATTTAATGGTCAAATGTGGAATACATTAGAACATCTCAGCAGAAAGTCTGCGTTCAAAGGAGCCGGATCTTTTGGGCTAAGTAGAAAAACATTCCTCTGTGGTCAGTTTCCTCCTGAACCTGGCGAATTCTGGGACCTCACTGGCAGTGATGCTTTTCAAAGCATCGTGTGTAAGCGGCCTCAGTGTCAACTCCCTCTTTTCCTTGAAGACGACAAGAAAAAAAGCAGTGGGCCCACAGGCTATCTTTGGTATTTGCAGCTATGTGAAGGGTAGGCAGGATGACTGGCACAGGACTCTTTGTGTCTGTAGATCCCATGACTGGGTAATCGGCTGAGGAAGTGTAGATAGAAAATGCACATGGACAGATCCCTGGTAGACTTAAAATGCAATACGCTTATTGAGTTCATTTATATTTTCTTAAATTTTGTACGTCTCCTCTGCCTTGTCACGAAGGAGGTCAAGCAGCTTCCTCGGACCATGTTCTATGTGTGCAGGTTCCTCTGGGTGTGCATGTTTGATATGCCAAAGAGCACATGAATCCCTGAACTGGTGTGTCTTTATGCCTCTCCTGTGACCGCAAGTATGGGCTGGGAGTGTGTTTCAGCAGCGGATGAGTGGTCTACTCCAGGCAGATGGCACTGACAGTTTCTCGCAAGTGTGTCTCAGCAAATGCTTCTGAGGTGATGATACTGCGCATGCGTTGCTTTTTTGTGACATCAATGTTAAACTGCATCACATGTTTAAAGTGCGCATGTGTTTGCTTGCAATGGAGTTAAGGTGTGCATGGATGGGTGTGAGTGACACTTGTGCTACCGTTGTGTTTGTGTGTCAATGTGTGTTAACCTGTGAATAATCTACCAGCCTATCATGAATTGGGTTTGCGGATTCCTGGGAGTGGCTAATGAATGAATTAAGTTACGGATGTGACTCGTGAACATTCACGTCTCTCACAGGGACTGGATGGGCTGGAATGGTGGAGAATGTGAACAGTTTGGGGCACAGGAGACCTGGTCTGTGCAGCAGGTGGACAGTGTGCCCGTGTCTGTGCTTCTGGCTCTCCCGTCCTCTGGGACACAAGGATGCGTGTCTCAGGCAGCTTAGAGAGTTGCTGTCTTGTTTGAACCTGCTTCTCCTTCAGAGTTGGGGGAAAGTAACAGAAAAAATGCTTTCCGTCTCTCTCTAAGGTTACTGTGCAGGTTTGCGCACACGTAAACACACAGGCATATATGGACCACACCCCAAACTATTTCGTGTTGCTTTGTTTTTGTGGTATAATCAAGTGAGTGACCAAATAGCTTTTCTCTTGAGCACTTAAGCGCTGTTGTATCAGGTGGGCTTCAGCCTGGGTTTAGGGGGCAAAGCAATTCCAGGTTTGCTGGGAGCTTCACGGCTTACGTACTGAAAGTCCCCTATTCTCGCAACCCCTTATTCTGCTACAGACTGAGTCTGTTTGGCCCTTAACTCAGTCAGCGAGTGTTAAATGGACGATGGGAAGACTGAGGCTGAGCTGAGTGCTGGGAAGAGATCCAGAGCCATGGTTTCTGCCTCTTCCCATACGGAGGGAGGACCGTGCTGAGTCCCATCCGAAGACTATTGTTCGTGTGTGAAGTCACTGGCTCTGAAGCACGACGCAGAGTGTATGACCATGAAAATTCACAGTTGTCTGAATCTCTCTTGGAATTCCACTGTATCCCTCCCCAGACATGTGACCATGGCCAATTTACTTAAGCTTCCTGAGACTTAAGTTTCTTATTTGTAAAGTGAATATATTTCACAGGTTTATTTTATGCATTAAATGTGGAGGTACAGATGCAAGGCATTAGATTTACTGCCTTGCATCTGGTGAGCATTCAATAAATACTCCATCATGATTATTCACATATTCTTACATTATATTTATTGAGCAATAACTACACAAAAGATGCCTGCTAGGAGCTGAACAATGTAAGTCTGTAGAAAACTTCCCTCAGAAGTCCTCAGTGTACTATGGAAGATATTAGTTACACTTACTGGCAATAAACTCTTCGAGGTGTGATGAATTTCAATAATGGAGGAATACGTCCCTACTACCGCAAAGGGTGGTAGTTATATAGTCCTGGCAGTTTTTAACTACAATTTCATGTCGTGTTTCAAAAGCTACAGCTGTTCCTTGAGTAATTGCTGTGAGCCTGGCCAGTGGGCCAGAAGCCAGAGGACGCTACATGAGCAAGGCCCCTTCCGTGGAAAGATCGCCTCTGAAAAATGAGGAAGGACAGATGGTTGCAGATTGTTTTGGAAACGGACTCAAGAACCAGACATGCAGGCGAAGGCTGAGGAGAAATTTGGGGAGGGGGAAGAAGCAAGACGCACTCTGGTGCAGCAAGAGTGCTGTTCCCAGTGCGAGAAGTGATTCTAAGCTCTGAAAAGCCAAAGGTGCTTTGCAGCTGGTGTCTTGTTCTGTCTAAAGCATGGGGAACAGAGCAATCCAGGGTCCCCTCCATGACCATGTCTACGGTGGTGTTAGAGGCAGACACCATGATACAAAGTGACTTGTCCTTTAAGGTACGGGAGTGAAACTCTCTTTGGAGTGGGAAAGGGTTGTCAGACTCAAGCCAGGAACCTGAATTGCTTTAGAAGCGTATCACTAGGTAGAAAACTGAGATGGGTTAGTGGTCGGTGGCTTGGATATGAAGAATGGGTTATGCAGCAAATGCCCTAGAGAATGGAAATCACTTGCTCACACATGGAGGTCTGGACAAAGATGTTGTAGGAGAAAGCAGCAACCTCCAGATGGCCGGAACATAAACTAGGATATCAGGGCCTATCCAGACTGGGAGTTCCAGCGAACCTAGAGCATGCACTTCCCAGGTCTACTCAAATGGCCCCTGAGTAAATAAAGACAGAGTGTCCAAAGTAGGCCAAGTTATGAACACTGATCTACCCTGCCGAGGAGTTTCCCCTTTTTCCTGAAGATAATGAGAAAGAATCTCAAGGACTGAAATGATACACTCTAAATGTGCATTTCAGAAAGGTGATTCCACTGAGCAAGCCATGGCTATCTACTTGCAGAAATGGAGAAGCAGAACCGGAGGCCGAGAGACCAACGAGGAGCTGCTCCCAGGCACCATGACGTGGACACGATGCCTGCAGGCAGCTGGTCAGGGCCGCTGAGGCCACGGCTGCTTGGTGCTGCTCTCTGGCGATGGACCTCCACGCCCCGAGGCCTCGCTCCTTCGTGTGTCCACTGTTTTGTTCCCTCCAGGCTAAGAGGGTAAACAGAGGAGAGATCTCTGGGCTTCTGAGCACATCTGATCCACTCCCGGACGACACTAATGGGAAGCGGTGTGTGACCCCAAGGGAGAAATGACGAAAACGCTGCAGTCTACAATAGCATATCTGGCCCTCTTCCCTCTTCCACACGGCAGCAGCCCGGCTTGTCACTTATCTCTGTTTCCCGTGATAACTGCACAAAACGGGGGCAGTAATGCCAGGATTACGGTGCTGTGTAGTTCACTGAAGACGATATACTTGAGAGTCTCTTCAGTGTTTTGGATCAATCGCCCAATGCCTGGGAAGGGATTACTCAGAGGCCCTGGGCAGGATGTGATTCTGAACATTTCCAAGTGGAAACCACTGACCCACCCCCATTCTCTACCTGGCGATACTCATCTAAAGCAAATTCAGCATTTTCAGAACGTCACCTGGAGGGAGGACATTCTCTTCCAGCCTTTGTCCTTGGTACTCCTGGGTTCTCTCTGTCTTCCACAAGACAGTTTCATGTCTAAAGAAAACTCTTGCAGTATGGTGCACTGTGGATGGATTAAGTTAGAAGATGGATGGACTGATTTCTCTCTGTGAGTACAGACTGGGCTTTTTTCCCTGAAGCACACATTCTGGAAAGGGCCGCTGAGCCCCCTGTGAGGACACAGACTATAAACTACCCGACAAAACCCTTCTGTTTACTGTTCCTCCCGTGTGTGTGACCCTGTGTCCTTTGGCACATGTTTTATTTCAATTAACATTTCACAATCCCTCTGTCCCCATTTTTCTTAGGCTCTCCAAGCACTGGCTGACTCTCATCCCAGTAGCTCATGGAGCATCTGAGACCCCATTAAAGTCAGCAGACATATGTCCTTGATTAACAAGAGAGACAGATGGCACCGAGGGTTGTGCACACAGTTTAGAAGGCTGAAGCGCCTTAAACTGTACCGAATATAGAAAGGCTTTGTCCAGAGTTTTGCAGTTTGGTTTCATGGTGAGCGGGTGGATGGCTCTGCAGTGCGACGGACACAGCCCCTCCCCCCTCCCCCACCCCCGTTCTGGAGAGAATGGAGAACCAGGCTCTCAGCGTGACAAGAGCATCTTGTTTGGATGTCCCTGGGAGTGCACCGAATACCACTGCTTAAGAAACGACCTCTTTCAGTTTGTAATTTGACTTTCTCACATTGGTAACAAGCACCCTCTTCAGATCCAGATACCTTACTGGGAACTGGGCCCTTAGTTACAAAGGCCAGATCTCTAGGTTCCAAGAATGGAAGGACAGATACATTCATACATTCTTCTTTCATTCATTCATTCAATAGTCATTGCAAACATTGATTATGGATTTGACTTTTACTATGTAACAGAAAGGGTCAAAGGAGAAAGACCAACATTCTGAATGTTAACATAAATATAGCTCTAACGTGACAAATGATACCAAATGTGTGGGGGAAATGGGAGCTATTTCTAGTCTCAAATACCAGGAAATCCTCCATTAGCGACATCTGGGCTAAGATAGGAAGAATGAGTAAAGCCCTCGAGTTAGGAAAGGTATCCCAGGCCAAGGGAACGGGGGGACAAAGGCTCTGGAGACAGGAGGAGGTGAGGCCACTGTGGCTGGCATCCGGAGCGTGACCGTGATGTGTATATACAATGTACCAATAAAGATAAAAATAAACTAAAAACAACAACAACAAAGAACTGTAGAGTTGCACGAGCCACAGGAAGTCTGCGTGTTACCTCATAATCAGCCCGAAACCACCTCCCAGCGGTGGTGGGGCGTGAGATTGTGGGGACATTTCTAGAAGGCCGCTTTATCAGCAGGAGGCAGTGAATCCACTGGGAGGAAGAGTCATACACGGTGACAGCCGATGTGGTTCAAGTTGGGGAGGACAATAGCTCAGACTATGGAGAGATCGGAGGTGCGGAGAAAAAGGCCGGACTGCAGGGGCTGCACCGAAGGGAAGCGACAGAACCTGAGGTGCACCAACCCAGAGAAGGGCGCTTTTCAGGTGAGAGAAATGGCTCAAGGTCCTGAGCTCTGTCTGACTGAGACCACCAAGCCAGAGGGGAGGAAATTCAGGCTACACCGGCTCGGCCCCTCTCCGCTCTGCAGCTTCACCATACTTCTGCTGTCCACTTTGGTTCTCACGTTGGCCCTCACTGGAAAGGATTCCCGCCCTCTTTGAGCACAACAGTCGCAGATTTTCTTAAGGCCTAGAGCAGAATGTTGGGTCCTCACGTGCAATCTGACACCCATGGGCCCATCTAGGCTGCGGGCACTCTTCCGAGAACGTGAAAGTAATTAGCTAGCCAGGGATCCACCCCGAGAGGACTGAGGGGCAGGGAGGAAAACTCAGGTCACACAGCAGGGAAGACCTCACTTCAGCTTCATGAAGAGGCCGACTGTTAGAAATGGCTGTGGAGTGGACTTTCACTCTACAATAACAAGCTTCGTACCATGTAGTGTTCTTAGCAGCTGTTATGAAACCTCATTTTGCTAGTTTAGTTTCTCTTCCCTTAGTGTCGTGGAGTGATGAGGTTAGCTCTTCTGCACAATGTCCAAGATCTTGATTCAGTCTCTGTGCTTCATGACAGTCACTGAAGAGTAACAATCACAATGCCTATTGTTTCTGGAATGACTTGTGAGCGTGGGGCTTTTACTTAACATAGTGTTTAACTTCACCTATTGATTCAGTGGGGTCAGAAGGCACAGAGATTAATGTTCAGACGGTATTCTGGGCTATTTCTGTGGAGGTGTTTAGAATAAGTTTCACATTTATATTGGAGGAGTAAGTAAAGATTCCCCAAGTTGGGAGCACCATATCCAATCTGCTAGAATCTTTAACAGTGCAGTAAGGCTGACTTACTATTACTTTCCCCAGGAACTGAGGAATATCCGTGTCTGTCTTTGATCTGGGTATTGAGTTTCCTCCACTCTTATGACATGATCTTATATATTGGCTTTTCTAGGTCTTGGTTCTACTAGACATTGGTCTGAAATCGCGGGACTTTCCTGGAGCTCACTGGACTGTCACTGTAGACTTGGGACTTGCCAGACTCTTCAGTGCCTGAGCCAAGGCTTTACAATAAATCTCCTTTTTTCTTTCTTAGCTTACTTTTGTTTCTTTGGAATATTAGTGTTGTGAGTCCTTCTAACAATCCTATAAGGTAGGTATAATTCTAAGATCAAATCTGAGAAAATTGAGGCCAAGGTGAGCTAGGTCACTTTTCCTGGTCATATGTACAAAGTGACAGAATCGTGAGTGGCTTAGTCAGGCTCCAAGTTCTCTACCAATAACTGTGTTATTCTACCTCCCTCTGTAAGATAAGAAATGGTCCACACAACCATGAAGAAAAAGGAGAGACTGAGAAGCTTCTTCAAGCCAGAAGGAAACTTGGAAATGTAGCAATGTGATATGGAGCTTGGATGGGGTCCTGAAAGGGTAAGAAGATATTAAAAGAAGATTGTGAAGTCCACAGATATTGTGAAATGTAGTCACAAGCAGTGTACCTAGGTGTTCCTTAGTTTTGGCATACATCATGGTGATGGACAGAACCGAATGAGGAAGGTGTAGGAACTCTGTCTGCAATTGCTCCACATTTGTTCTCATAAAAAGTTTCTGAGAAAAAGAATATCATGTTGTAATATGAAAATAGCTGATGAGTATTGCATTCCACAAATTCTCTTTTGATATGTTAAAATACACTATTTTCATAATTACACATATTACTTTAAGAATAAATAGTCTATAGAATCACATCTTGTTAAGTATTGGGAGCATGATCTGAGAAACACATAGTTAGGCCCTTTTGTCATTTTTGTAGACTTCATGGAATATACCTACACGTCAGTCATCAGTGGGTGGTGTGGCCTATGTACATAAGCAGTATGGAATATTCGTTCACCTCATGTGAATGCTCTGAGAGCCATGATCAGGGAAATAATAGATTAGATCAATGGCAGAGGAAGTAGTGCAGTGATGAAATAGTAAACATGACATACATTCAGTTGCTTTTGTTGTAACCTGACATGCTTTTTTACAGTAAGCTTTTTATGAGCACAGGTACACTGTAAGTGAATAACAAAAACTGAAATATGGTGGTACTAGCCAGGATACCCATGATTGGACCCAATGTGTGGCACATACAACTTAAAGGAGAAAGGCTTTAATTTAGCTCATGGTTTAGGGGACTCAGCTCATACTCAGCTGGCTTCCAGGTGGGAACATCATGACCAAAGGGCCTGGCAAAGCAGAATTGCTCAACTTATGGAGGCTCAGAAGCAGACAGAGAAAGAAAGAATGACAATGTGGAATAGGCTGTGAAACACACACCCTATGCGGAGCTGAGGCCACATCTCTGTGACCCATCCAGATAACCAGGAGCACATGCCATGCAGCTGCTAGATGTTCCTTAATCAAAGACGGTTGGCCTACCAGAGTCAAGGGTCACAATTCACCTCTTGTCACCTTCACACTCAAGGACATTTCCATAAGCTATACTTAGTCCTCAAACAAAGAAATTAGCAAATTTGTAGTTTCACCAAACATAATACAGCTGTCCTCAGCACAACTAGAAATTGAATGACCTTCTTCCCCAGGTTTCAAAAGATCCAATATTGTCAAAAAATGCAAGTCTAAATCTCTTCTGAAAGTTAAGGCAGACTCTTGTCTGTGAATCTTTGCATAAAATTAAACCATGCTATATAACCCCAAGGTCCAATGGCAAGATGAACATTCCCATTACAAAAGAAAATGGTGGGATAGGAAACAATAAGAGCAAAGAAAGACCAAGATAGAGCAGGGCAAGCATTAAATCCTACAGCTGCATGTGGTGGGGACGTCAGAGTTCCAAAGGACACAAGTGGCTCCATCCACACGTGGCCTTCCCTGCTGCGGCCGGCCAGCACTCCATGCTGGACTACACTCATGGCCTGCTGCTTTCCTGTGCTGAAATCCTACCCTCCTGGCATTTCCAGTTTCATGGAGTCTTCATTATATCTTGGGCTTGATGTTCACAGCTTCATGCAGTCTTCTCAGAAGCCCTTTGCCTGCCCTCCCCTGGCCTCCCTTTGAAGTTCAAGTAGAAGCCTCCTTGGCTCCGTAACTCTTGCGTTCTGCATGTCAGTAGATCTAGTGTCATGTAGACAATCCTAAGCTGTGCTGTGTCAGTGGACGCAGTAGCATCACTCCCTCAGACCATGGATGCAGTGGCCTCTGAGTGCACAGAGGGCTGAGCATGGTGAGCAAAGCCCCAGGGAGCATGCTTGCAAAACACAAAGCCAGGAGTCTTCTTCTGCTTTTAAATAGGTAAGTGGCATATGTACCCAGTTCTGAATTTTCAAGTGGATTAAAAAAATAATATGGGAAATGCTTAGCAAAGAGTGTGGCATTTCTGTAGTAGTGAACAAAGTTCTTATGTTAAAGATGGTTAGATACTTAGCTCTCCTTTTACCTTTCTTTTGTTCTGTTTTGAAAGAACTATGGAGAAATCTGTCTGCCTGAGTTTAGTGTCTGTGGCCCTTAACATTCAATTAATCCAAAGAAGTCTGAGTAATTTTGCCTGTTAAGTACACAGTACAAGTCTCTTTAATCAGATTTGCTTCTTAATGTCCTAGTGGGCAGACTATCTGGGATCAGTAACGTCTGTAATGTACTTCCTTATGTTCGTGCTAGTAGAGGTCAAATGCAAGTATATTATTAACAAACCAAATCAACAAATAGAATCATATCCACTCTAGAATGCTCTGGCAATCATCTTGCTCAGAAAGCATAAAACAGAATATCAAGTCGACAGAATCAGAATGTGGAAATTTGGGGCAACGTCTTTTTAGCAAAAATGGGAAATGTTTATTTAAATCTATGGCAAGAAATAAAACATTTTATGGTACAAATATATTAAAAAGTCACCTCATCTTTTGGATTTTTGAAAGATTAATGAATGTATTTATACTTTTTTGAGGGTGAGGACAACACATATGTAAAGTCTTATTCCTAGTGGAGGAAGACAAAAGTTTTCATGAGAATTTAGACTGATAATGTGTTTTCCAAATGTTTTATAGCAATGACCTATAATACATTTTGGTAGCTCATTAAGAGATGAATGTGATTTTCACTGTATTTGATTATTTTTAAAATTTCATTAGTACACGTTTACAGTACATAGTTGTTTTTAGTTTTTGAGTTCCAGAAAGAATATATCAATTCTGGATATGAAAGCTAGTCTCAGGGATAGAGCTAAAGTATTTCATACATTGTGATGACCAAAGAGAGAATAAGTTTGATTCTCTGAGTCAGAATTCATCTATTGTAAAATAGTTGCACTGCATTTAGGCATCTGATGATGCTATTCATAATGTTTATTGCAGGTCTTCAATCACAATCGAAAATCCAAATGTTTCTTAAAGCCAATAGTATTTTTGTGATTTGATGTGGATTAATTTGTTATCTAAATCTGAACCAAATTTATTTTGGGTTATTTGTAGTCTTTCTTAGTCTTATTTTGAATACAAGTGTGAATAAAGTGTGAAACTTGTTGTATTTCACTCAGAAAATGTGAATATTTGTAGTTCCAGAGAACTTCCTTAGACACATTCTCACTAACTGTTAGAACATTTGCCTCCTCATTCACAACATTTGAAACATTAGTAAGCAACATTTCCAAAAGATAATAACGGCCTCATTAAAAAGGTATGATCTCAAGATAAAACTCTCCTATGAAGAACAACATGTTCTCCTACAAGCTCTCACAGTGTGTGTTGATGATGCCACTAATCTTATTTTACACAACACTTTGTTTAGATTTAGAGCCATTTGTGGTAGTGAGTTACTTTGTTCCAATTATTGGCAAGAAAACTGGAGCCTCTCGCTACTTGGAAAAGTTATTGGGGATATATTCTTAGTTGAAAATGTGTACTCTTTATCCATGCATCCTAAATGGATAAATGCCATACATGGTCACTTTACCAACCCCAATTTTAGACACAATGTTCTTCCTTTTCCGTTTTCCTGAACTCTTAGTCATTAATACATCAGTTTTCTTTTGGTTGGAGATATTAGGGATTTGGCTTCAGTGGAGGGTTAGACAAACCTACAGATGGATCCTGGGACTCTGAAAGAGCCAATGATGAGAAGGGACTGACTGGATGTGAGGGACGTTGGATGTCCCTGATTTGTAATGCTGGACACATTCTGTGCTGGAAATGCGCTCCCCTTAGTCAATTTCTAAATATCAGGGTCCTACAAGTGAATCAAAAATCATTTATACTTAACAACTGCTTCTTCCAAGTCAGTGTGAGCCACTTCCAGCTCCCACTGGAAGTGGATCATTCTTCAGAAGTCTGAGATGAACCTCTCATTTCAAAAGCACACTATCTAAGCAGATTCCTCTGAAAGTTCAGATGCTCTTCAGTGATCAGCAAGGAGGCTTCCTGAAGTTTCACGTTCACCTTAGACTTTGTAGTTTGTGCTGTTGAATAGACTGCATTTCTTTGTGCTTTGAGGGTTTCAGATTTAGTTTTCTAGAAAAGAGCAGGTAAGTTCCTATCATCCAGTGAATTTTCTAATGCTAACTCCAATATTCCTCAATGAATTTTATGCTCTTCTGTTCTTTGGAGCAATGTTGGAGGCATTAAATGAGCAAAGTGAAGAATATTCACACAGTGCCCCTCGTTTATTTAGGAAGTATGGACTGAGACCTTTGAGTACTTTAGAGATGACACTGGCCTCAAAGATGAAGATCACTATGCCTGATTCTCAAGGAAGACCATGAAACAGATGTTCCTGGAAAAGGGGGAAGGAAGCATCTCACTGGTTATGGGCAATTAGAACACAGAAATATAGTGCTTTGACAACACTGTTGTGTTCACAGAAGCAAGGAGGCTTTGGCTGGACTTGTGTGTGTGTGTGTGTGTGTGTGTGTGTGGTACCAGGGATCAAACTAGGGCCCTTGTGCATCCAAGGTTGGTGTGATACCACTTGAGCCAAATTCCCTAGTCCTTTGGCTGGACTTTGAATGGATAGACATTGTCCTTCAGATGGATGATGGAAGACACAGAGAGATATCTTTCTGAGCAGAGGGCAACGGAGGTTCAGAAGCTCAAACAACTGAGGTCTTGTGTGAATAGAGTAGTAGAAGAAAGATACTTAATATTTTGTGTTTCAAAAGCTTATATTTTATACATAGACTATGTGCTCGCTTCAGCAGCACATATACTAAAATTTTATACATAGACTAGTTGAACCTGGTGAATTTAGGTATCTTGTATTTTCAACATCTGGCATGTTGCCTAGCATATTTAATCATTATTAAACAAAAAAGTGACTATTAAAAACAGAAATATATGATTGTATGTCCCAACAAGTGGGAAATTTAAAAGATAAATAGGATATATAAATTCAGCCTATCTGAAACAGGAAATCTCTGGATACTTCTGGAAGGAACCAGTATTTAATTGTGAGATTAACTATTTTCCTGGAGTCTGAAAATTATAGTGTAGATTCCCACACTCCTTATTTGGAAAGAAATTGCTGTTTTTTTCTGGGAAGATCATGATGAATTTATGGAAAATTTTATGTTCTAATTGGAGAAAGAAAACAAGTCTAAATAATAGAAAAATCTTGTTAGTATATGCTAATTTTGGAAAAGTGAGTTAAACATGGGAAAAAAAGGCCAGTTGTTATGGTTTAGATCCAAAATGTTCTCTAAAATTCTCTCATGTTTGGAGAATGATTGCCACATGGGGCTGCTATACCCATTTGTGGATTTGTTCATTGACGAGTTTAGTAGCTAAACGTGTTACTAGGAAGTAGGGTCTGGCTGAACAATGATCACTAGAAGTCTAACCACAGAGAAATGTATTCCTAGCCCAGGATCCTCCTTTCTGTCTTTGTTTCCTGGCTACCAGTGATTGAGCACCACTTCCACTTCCATATCACTGGTGTCTTGTTTCTGCCTAGATGAACATGCACTGAAACCACAAGTATGAAACTGATCTCTCTTCTGTTAAGGTGTTAAATATTTAGTTACATCAAAAGGAAGGGAATTGATAGAGATAGTGGTACCAGGAAAGGGGATGCTGTTGGGATTGTTCCTGACCGGTTGGTTCAGAAAACTTTAGAAATTGTTTCTGGGAGAGTTTGGGAAAGTTCGAAGATGCTGGTTAGAGAAGCCTTAAAAAGCTCAAGGAGAGCTGATGGGAGAATAGCAGAAATAAGAATACCAGAACTCTGATAAGAATCTAGGAAATATAAGCTAGGACCACGATGTGACAGCTACACTGAGAATCAGGAACAAATGGCGGGCCA
This sequence comes from Thryonomys swinderianus, assembly GCA_004025085.1. Taxonomy (NCBI): domain Eukaryota; kingdom Metazoa; phylum Chordata; class Mammalia; order Rodentia; family Thryonomyidae; genus Thryonomys; species Thryonomys swinderianus. The sequence goes on along the minus strand of PVIC010001847.1, from coordinate 40,546 downwards.
GAATGATTTTAAAAGTTGGCAGTTTCTCCTGAATTATCCACGAAGTTGTGGAGAGGGAGAGGGAGGTGGCTAAAACACATTAGGCTTAAATGTTAGCCAGGCACTTTGCACAGGAACAACATAAAGATGCCATGAGAACATCTCAGAAACCAGCAAGACCCTACTCATCACAGGCTCATGAGAAATCTGTAAAAATTTTATTGAAGTCGAAAGTCTACAACAGGAGGCGTGAAGCTATGTCATACATAACACCACAGGCTGTCCGCATCATCGAAAGGTGAGTGATTGTATTTTTTCTTGTACTCTATGAGTTAATTTTTTAAAACTAAGACCACAGTATTCAGATTTAATGCAATTCTGATGCTTTGCAATAAATAAGTGGGTTTGGAGTTGCAGTTTGGGCACTTGGTCTCTAAAAGATTCAGCAACCCTGGTCTATGGGATGCCGGCTCATTCAAGAGTACCTATTAAAATATATCTCCAAGTTCAGCCATATAGTCACTCAGAGGGTGCTACATCTTGGTTTGACTGCGCTTGGTTACAGCTTAAGTTTGTGGTTGGCCTTAGCATTACCCATGTGCTTCCAGTTTTTTGGGCATGCATAGTGCAAGTTATTAGATCAGAGAGGTTTCCACTCAGATTTCAGAAGAGATCTAAGAGACAAAGTGAAAGTGTGTGACACATCATGATCTGCTTGATGACCTTAACTGGTAAGGTGTAAAACTTTGAGAGTGATGCCACATGTGCAGTGGATACTCCAGGGAGTTGGAGAGGGGAGGAATGTGGGACACTTACAGAAGACAGGAGCAGAGAGGGAGCATAGCCACTTAAGGGAAATGTCATTAAGTTGCAACTGGTAGTGACATAGGCTTGGGATCACAGAAATCCTTAAGAGATCATGTCTCACCACAATCTGGCTTAGGTAAGTACTGAACATAAGTTATAAGATTTAATGTTTTCCCTGCTGTGTTTCAATCCAGCCTATATCAGAATCTTTTCCATTCCCCTATTTCTCCCTTGTGAAGTGGGAATGTTTATGGGCACCACTACATGTTGGTAGTATTTAACTTTCTGTTTGATTTTTATGGGAGCTCACAGCTAAGCACTTGCCTTAAGTCTCAGAGAAGACTTCGGACTTGGACTTTTCAGTACTATGGTTAAGACTTTGACAGTTCTTAGGATGGACTAAATGTATTATGCATAGTGAGATGCACATGAGTTTTTTGAGAACCAGGCCAGAGTGGAGTGATATGGTTTAGGTCTGAAATGTCCTCCAAAAGTCACACATGTTTGGAAGGTGATTGGATCATACAAGCATTATATTGATCCCTGGATCAGCTTTTCTCTTCACTCTGCTTCCTGGCTGCTGGGGATTAAGCACTTTTTCCTCTTCCATGCCCTTCTGCCATATTCTTTTTGCTTTGAACTCAGGCAACAGTAGACTGAAACCATGAATCAAAATAAATCACTCTTCCTTTAAGTTCTGGGTATTGGGTATTTTGCTCTAATGACAGGAAAGGGACTAATACACCAATTTTTCCTGAGATTACCCTAGTTTATGGTTGGATGTTTATTCTGTTGTATTATTATCACCTTTTCATCTAGAAATATTAAATCTACAATACTGTATTCTTTGGGAAAATTTTGATACAACAATGAAAAGAAATGTTCTAGCACAGCAAAATGTAGAAAGATGCTAACTGGAAGGTTGGTAATATTCAAAAGTAGGAAGTGACATAAATGTTCCATAAAGCACTTGCTAATTAATAATGAGTATTCCCACATGTAGATAACATATGTGTATTTAAAATAATGATTTAGATTTTTTTTGAGACAGCATCTCACTTTGTAGTTCAGGCTGGCTCTGAGCTCTCTAGGCAAACCTCAGACTCAACAATCCTCCTGCCTCTGTCTTCCAAGTGCTGGGATCACAGGCATGAGCCACCATGCTCAGCTAGATCTATTTTTATAGAAAAAGAATAAGGCACATCATACATTGTTAAACACTGATAAAGACAAGTTTCATGATAGTAGGTTCTATTATTTCATTCTGCATTCTTAAGTTAGATGAGTATATGCATAGCTATGTTTAAATCTTTATCCTTCTCTTTAATTATTGAAACACCCTTTGTTTACTCTGTTTCCTTACCTGTAAAATGAGACAAAAATAACAGTTACCTCTTGGTACTCTCAGAAAATTATACATTTGATTTATTTTGACCTAGTGAGTCTCCAAATCAGGGTGATTTGGGCTCCTAAAGGACGTTTTACAACATCCACAGACGTTTTTCATTTCAGAGCTGGTTGACGGTGCTGTGGCATTTAGTGAGTGAAAATCAGGGATCCTGGTAGATACACTAACAGTGGTCCACAGCCCATAGGCCATGCACCCATATGGGTCCTTAACCTCTTAGGTTATGGGCTTAGCACACAGCAGGAGGTGAAAGGTGGGTTAGGAAACAAAGATTCATCTGTATCTACAGCCCAGTAATGCACTTGCATCACCCTTAAGTCATCACCAAGCCCACTATGGGAAAAGTGTCCCATGAAACTGGCCCCTGGTGCCAAAGTTTAAGAACTGCACTGTATGTAAGACATCTTCTGTGACAGAGAATTATCTGGCTGAAATATCAGAAGTGCTCAATTTGAAAATTTGATTTAATAATAGTATAGGCTCAATAAATGTATATGGATCCTTTTAGTTTATGCTAACCCAGGTATGATGACCTCTTGATAGTCACATGCAGAATGTGTATACTAAATATGTTCTCATTATACTTATCATTAGGGGCTATTATTGTTCAGGATGAAAGTAGATTATTTGATTAATAAAAATTAAATAAATGTAGCATTTTTAATGTCACATTCTCTGTCTTTTGTGTAGGTTCATTGCAAACTACTAGGCTTAAGCAGTATTCCTTGGCCAGGATTTAGCTCAGTGACACTGTACCTACCTTACAATTGCAAGGTCATGAGTTTGATCCCTGGTACCAAAAAAAAAAAAAAAAAAAGAAGAAGAAGAAACAAACAACAAAAAACAATTTTCCAAACTCAATCTCTAAACACCTGGACTATAGCCACTTGCCATTCCATTCAGCAGAAACACCAATTTCTAATACCAACATTTTAAATTGCAACAAAAATGAATGATATTTGGAAACCCTTTCAAGCTGGAGATTAAATTTCATTTTTGTGGGGCCCAGCCTAGCACATGTATTTACTGATTCTTCTGGATCTAAGTGAAATGTACCAAAAAAAAAAAAAAAACTACTAAGAATGGGAAAGGAAGCTAGTTTGTATAACCAATTGGGTTTTTCTTAGTACCCTAACAAATGAATAAACTAATAATTTTTAATCAGCCAAATACAAATACATAAATCATGTTGTAAATATCTTTTATGGAAAGCATCGTCAACTAAACATTTGTCTTCTATGATATGCTCTGACACTGTTTCAGTCATGTGCCAAACAGTCAGTCATACATGTAATTTTCAGGGTTATAAGTTGTTAAAATGTCTCCAAGTATTAGATATATTAAAGGTTTACTGCTTGTTTGGTATTTGTATCCTTTAGTTCTTTGGTATATTATAGTTTGAACTGCTGCCTCTGGTTCAGTAAAGTCACTTAGTTTCCTTGCTTAATTATCAACAAAAAAAAGACATCAAGAAAAGACTACTCCAGAAACATTCAGAAATATGTTAACTTGTGAAAGATTATAATGAGAGCTTTAGTAACATTTGTGAAGTCCATTCTCTTCTCTGTAATGTAGACATAACATTTATGGAACAATGTTATGTGATAACTAAATGGGATAATGCTGCATAAAGTGAAATACATGGTGTTAGAACTCGGTGTGTGATTCTTCAACAGATGACCACTTTGCAAAAGACTGTGGCACCAACGTGTCTCTGACATTTTCCTCTTCCCTGGGACAGACTATCCAATACCGTCAGCTTACAAGAGGAGAGATTCACTGTGGTCTATGGCTCCAGGATGATTGGCAGGCTCCAAGGCAAAGTGGGTGGCAGATGGGCCGGACATGGGACAGAGACCCATCCATGGAGCCAGGAAGCACAGGGAGGGAAGGGGGAGGAGCATGGTGAGGAAATGAATCCTTCCAAATTTTCCCCCACAGCCCACCTCTTCCATACAGGCCTGACCTCCGAATAGCACAGGCAGCTCTGAACTCATAAGTGGAGTAACCCACTGGTGTGTACAGTGGCCCCACAGTCCGGTCACCCATCCCCCTTCCCCTGAGCTCCTCAGTCTTTGGAAGACGTCGGACAATACACTGATGATCAACTTTTCTTGCATTCATGAACTGGAAGTGAAGCGTGATCTGATTTGCCAAAAGGGATCACAGTGTCAAGGTGAGAGTGTTGTGTCCACAGTTAGGAAATAGCAAAGACAAATTTTAAGAGCGGAAAATGAAATCGAACCCACACATAATATGAGTTGAAGTTTGAAAATAATTAAAATGTAACAGCTAACTTGGTGTGAAGATGAAGATCTTAACCTTTATCTTTCCAATCTATATTTCCCTTTACATCTAACCCAGGTGTTTTTATGTGTTTCTCTTTATCCATCATTGAGAACGAAACTTGGAATAATGCCAGAATAATGCTTACACAGTCTCAAGGAATCTGTTTTTCTCATGACAACCAAAGAAAACCTTCATGATTCCATCACTGAGTAATCAATCAAGTAAAAAATTATTGATCTGCTCAGTGTGTGTTGGCCACATATTGGTTCATTCAGTAAGCTCTGTTCAAACTCAGTGAAGGTGATGAAGGCCATCACTGCACTAAGAAATGGCCAAATAAAGGACCCTCACAGATATTGCCTCTCTTTTTCTTATTTATTGTCAGGTTTTGTTTTGTTTTTGTTTTTGTAAATTGGCTTTCAGGTCACTGATATACAAATCTGTATATATTAGAGCATAACAGAGTCAAAACCGGCATATGGGCACTTTTTCATGTGAACATAAACATGTCCCTTAATTTCTTATAGTTTAATATCTTAAACAGACTGCTACTGAGTCTCTCCGAGGAGACACTAAACTGTGATTGTCTTTATGCCAATGCAAGGCACTAGTTAAGAGATGATCTTGATGTGGATCCCAGCTCTGCAGTGTCCTTGTTGTCAGACCTTAGACAACGGCCTTAGCTAGCTTCTGTCTTAGTTTTCTTGCTGGTAAAATTGCTTGGTAAATAGTCGCTGTCTTACAGAGCTGTGGTAAATGAGTGAGGGTGAGAAAACGTGATGCATTTACTTCAGAGAATCATATTTTGTAACTACCCAGAAAAATTAGCTTTAGTGCTGTTGCTTTGGAAAGTGCTTCTCATTTTCTATTTGTTGTCTATTTTTTTCAGCGTTGTATTTTCCATTTGATTTCCCACAGACGGAATCTCCACAGCATGATGCGGCTATCGGTACTCGTCCATGAAACTTGAATCTCCCAGATTCTCCTTCTTTTAAGACTTCCCAGCATTAATCGGGCATACAGTTTCCAGCTAGCACACTCGTCTTCAGGTCTCTTCTGGGGACAGGTGAGACCATGTAAGTGATACCCAATAGAGTGTAAGAAGCTCTGCTTACAACTATTGGAAAATCCCGAAAAGGTAATAAATATGTTTTTTTCTGTATCATTTCTCCTTTATGTTGGACACTATGGGAATATTTCTATTGGAACTGAACCTTGACCTTGAAAACAAAATTGAACAGCTTAAACTATAAGCAAGAAGATGGACGTGTAGGAGAGCAGAAGAGGAAGTTGCAATGACATGGTGACTACTGATTATGCAGTTGCTAAAGCATTCCTGGGTCTCCTATCAGGATCTAAAATTTCTGAGACTCTTTATACAGGTATGTATGTATGTATGTGTGTGTATATGTTATAAATGTATATATATATGTTATATATGTATATATTTATGTTTCCAAGAATAAGCAAAGTAATCATGTCTTTTAATTGATGCTGAAGGAACAATCATACAGTTATACGAATAGATATTGGCTCAGAAATCAAAAAATTAAGTGAGTTCCATTGTACTAGCTGAGAAATACATACAGCTAATAGATGAACAGAACAAAATTCCATCTACATGAGTAAGGTAATCTGTTTCTCTTTTTCTTTAATTGCCATGAATGAATGAATGAATGAATGAATGAATGAATGAATGAATGGATTAGGAAATTTTAATGAATGAACTACTGTTTTCCAATTTCATCAATTTCAGATCAGTATAATCTAACTGATTTCCCAACAGTCTTTGTGAAATAAATGTTAATCATGTAAATTTCTGCCACACAGAAAGTTAGAAAAAAACATAGCATTGAGTGTTAAGTGCCCCAGACCTCCTCAGCTTCTTCTTGAATGAACTGTGTAACTTTGAGAATTCATCATTTTGAACTTTGGTTAATTTCTCTGTATAATACATATCATAATATCAAAACTCATTTTAGAATACAAGGTTGTTTATGGGCTGATAGACACATAAGAATTTTGAAAAGAGAAGCTTCACAGCATTTGTGTGGCGCGGCTGTAACTGGTGTCAGTGACAGCTGATGTTGACTCAGAGGCTCCACGGAACTTCCAAGTGGAGACCAGCAGGCTGCCAGTGTGCAGCTGGCAGCGCATCCTGCCAGGATTGAGAACACACATTTTGCATTCGGGTCTGCCCTTCACACCTGCCCCGACCCGCTCCCTGCCCTCCACGAGGAGACACAGCCTGCCATGTATCACCATGCTTGCGTGCTCGAAGAATGTGCTGGTGCTCCCGTCCTCAGCAACAGGCGGTTGGTTGGCAAAGCCCTCGGGCACCTGTCGGTGCTGAGTCATCTCTGTTCACGGGACGTGCCGCACGGCCTGGTGCAGAGGCCGCCTGGCCCAGCAGGGCACAGCTGGCGCTCTCACTCACTGGCAGCTTTTAAGGGAAATTGGAGAGCCGTGGTCTAATTTCACTCGCTCCTCATCTTCTCTTTTGACAGATGGATATTTGCAGGGAGTGCTCATGCACAGCCCTGCAGGCCCAGGAACCCTAGGATTATGCTGCCCATGAAGGAAATCAGCTATTTCGTGGAAATTAAAATGAGTGATGGGGGCATTGACATGGCGCCTCGGCCAGCTCCTGCCGCTTTCTCCCAGCGCACTCAAATTTGCCAGCACTGTGACTTACATCACACCTGTCCGAGAACTGTCCAATAATCTTTGTAGGTAACACAGGGGTAACGTAATCTATAAATATGTGAGATCTTATAGGAACCACCTGCTAATCAATATCACAGTTTCTAGGACAGCCTGTGTAATTACCACTTTCTCCCAGTTGCCTCCCCTAACTGTCCTCGATTGTTGTAGAGAGGAGGTTTGGAAGATGCGACATACCTAGAAACTGAGAATTGGAGTCTTGAAAATGACTTTTCCAACACTTTATAAAATATTCAGAGATAAAATTTTCTAGGAACAGCCACTGAACTCCTCTTTATTTTACAACTGGTATTGTTTCTCTCTCTCTTCCTGTTCTCGTTTTCTCTCTCTCTCTCTCTCTCTCTCTCTCTCTCTCTCTCTCTCTCTCTCTCTCTCTCTCTTTCTGTCTCTCTTGATGTTGAATTAACTGAAACACAGAAAGAGGAATAACACAAAGGGAAAAAGTGCTGTTACTGAAAAAGCAATATTAGCAATTTGGAATTGTGGCCAAAGTAAAAGTTTCCTTTTCTGCAGACTTCAGCTGACCAGCGGAGGCACAAGTGCGGGGTTTTTCTCACAGAAATGTAGCCCATTTGAGTTCTTTCTCTTTTTTTTAATTGAATTCATTCTTTCTTGGTACATTTTATAGACAGCTCACAATCACACTCAACATTGGGAAATTTGTACCAGTATATGACATGAGTTAATTATCATTTTCACCCATATCCTTACCCTACAGCCCCCCACCCCTATATACATATGTTTTCTTTTGCTTTTTAAATCATATTTATTCTTTTCCCTCATTACTTTCCCCTACCCCTTTCCCTTTGAATATTTCCTATTTCACAAAATCTAACCTACAGTCTAGAACTCATTTATATCTACAGGTTCTCACACCAGAGAAAAAGTATGGTATCTATGTATCTGTGACCTATTTATTTGTATGAGTTCTCCTACCCGTCCAGAAGAGTATGTGGTTTGCATCCAGGCAAATCTCATAGAGGAGAGCCAGTAGAGGGTAACAAGGCAGCTCTTTTCAAAACCTCTCATTTCCCTTCTGGAGGGAAATACATTTGATGTAAAGAAAGGATAAAATGTTTCAGCTCAGTATTCGAGAGAGGACAGATGCTCTTATTTTATTGGATAGCAGTATTTCTGGGAAAGAAGATGGCTCCCTTATATAGTGATGGGATTTAATCAAAATGGCGGACATGGAGTAGGAGAATGAGAAGAATGCCTGGATTTCAAACCAGATGGAACCAAGTTTGAATCCCGACCTTACTATGTACTGGACTTGGAAAAATTTTTTCACATCACTGTGCCTTGGTTTTCTTTATGGCAGAGCCAGGGTGTTAAGACTGAAGACTTCCTTCAGAAGAGTAAAGTGAGAGGCCCCTAGGCTAGAGTCAAAAGGACCTATGTTTATTAAATCTGTTTTGACCATTTTCCAAGAGGAAGATATTTCATTTGCATAACAACATTAATCCCTTTTGTCTGGTGGCTTTATTTTAGAAAGTTAATGAGAGTATACATAAAAAATAATAGCATAGCAAGTGCTAACTTAGATACCCATCCCCTTCCCATCAACCTCCTTTCTCAAAGCAGACCCAGGTGAATTGCTGTGTTCGTGTATGTTGAAAATATTTAGGAACACCTTTCAAGCAATAAGACATACACCAATATGCTCATTCCAATAGTGTTTTGCAATAGTAAGCATTTTATTTAAAAAACAGATGAATAAGTATTACAATAAAGAAAAAAATGTCACATACTTGCATAAGACTATATAAATGTGTCTAAGTGGGTACATCTCACAAATATTTACAAATATTGAGCAAAAATAGTCGTAGAAAATAATGCATTGTGATATTATGTGTGCAAATATTTAAAATTGCCTAGAGAGTACTGTAACAATTCGGAGCTCCTTATACATACCCCAAAGCATGTGAATATAAATGAGTCATAATCACTGAATTCAGGGATTATATGCTGAAGAATCAGAATGAGAAATAGAAGTATAATAATGGAATCATGAAGAAAATAAAATGGACTTAGGACATTATTTAATGACTCTTTTTAGCTATTAGTATCTTTTAGGTTCTTAGTGTATTATCTCTTGCAATTTTGTGTACATATAAAGGCAAAATGCCAGAGATTTTTGAAGCACATTTAGGTACGTGCAGCACCCGCATATGACTTCCCATTGAAGTCCTCTTTCTGCTTAACCCTTGCCTACCTCTCCTACCTTGCATTCAGATCCTGTCTTAGGCCAGGTTCATTTCTGACTTTGAGTATTCTTTGGTGTCTTGACTGGTTCTTTGCAGTTTAGAACTCAGTTCAATTAGCATACTTCCTGTTACATGTATTTATAAAGTTTAATAAGTATAATGTCTGTAAGGAATATAGAAATATTACCTTGAAGAAGCATCCTAACTGTGAAAAGTTCAGTTCATAATCTCTCCAAAGCTCAGAACCGTGGTATAAAAGGGAAGCTTTTCTCAGCTCTATTCATCTATCTCTAAGGCACACTTGCATCTAACAAAGCTGACTTCATCTTTAAAATCACACAATAGAATGCTAGATGGTCCTACACCTGGAAAGGCAAAAGCCACAATTTTGAGTAATGTTTAGTTAAGTGAGCTCTTCTAAAGGGCTAATCATAGTCTCTCAAAATTAGCATTTTGTAATCTCCTGGACCACACTCCAAGTTCAGCCATGGTTCTGCCTGGCGGTAGTTGTGAAGACCTGGGCAAATTTCTTAAATCGTTTGTGTGAAATGGAGCGTTTACAACAGATTGTTGTGAAGATATAAAGAACTACTGGGTGGAAAACATTTAGAACACTCCCCCAGTCTAGTAAATGTGGTACAAGCATCAGCAGAAAACATTGTTCTTCTACTAACTTTGGGGAATTGGCTTTGGCCTTTGTGGTCACAAGAATTGATCCCTTTAAACATAGTTCACTTACGATTCCAAAGAATGTGACTAAATCTCTTTTCAGATGTTTTTTCCAGGCTCAGAATATTTATTCATGATATCAAAATAAGACTTGCAGACTAATTATGGTTACAGACCTTGTGACACATACTTTTAAAATAATTTTCCACTAAATCTTCTGTTATTTTCACGGGGGTGGCTAAGGACACCATCAATCAGCTCTTGAATCATTTCTTTATCCTTAGATTTCCTCACCTTGTGCCCAGTATAATTCAGCTCTCTTTGGAAAACTGTTCCCAGTTTGTGGAACCTGAACAAGATAGTTTTGAAGAAACTGAACCTAAGTTCTGAAATAATTACCATATCATACAATTGAGTTTCATCAGCTTACTCAATTCCAAACTTTCAGGTTAATGGCTCCTTCCTCTATCTTAAAACATTTTATCCCATCTATGAATCATTACTAATCTTTTTCTTTAATCTTAAGACACCTATATATCTATAAAAGCAATATGTAACCAGAAGTGAAATCAGTTGAAAGAACTTTCTAGCTTTGCCTCGTTACTGTGTGTGTCTGCAGCTTCCTGAATTATTGTTATCTACTCATCCAATGAAGAATGAACTGTTTTACTTTATGCTAGATTTCAACTGTGCCAGCTTTGGGGGAACATGACACCTCTCTCTCTAAAGGTCAAAATCTAGTGGAAGATGAGAAAGAGTGAGAGAGAGCAAAAATGGGGGTGAAGGAGTATACGGTAGGAGAGAGAATCATAGTGAAGGGAAATAAAGGTTATGAGAGATCATTATACAGAACTTGTAAATTCAAAGGTTCGAAGAGATGCAACTAATTCAGCTTTGGGCCAGTGTGGGACTAGGACCCATCAAGTGCAGAAAGCCTTCAGCACAGCTGAGAGGAGCCGAGGGAGCTGTAGTCTACACCAATTGCTGGCAAGGTTAATCCCTAGTGATAGGACTGTGTATTTGGGATCCACAGCTAGTTCAGAAATGCTCAGTCTATTTCCTTTATGCAAAAGAGAAAGTGATAGCTCATCACCCATCCTTGAGAAATAAAAACATTCTGAGACTCCATGTGGTCCACCATTCACATTGTCAGATATACCATCATGAGTCCCACAGAAGGAATTGATGCGTTCATGGATTTGCCCCCCTTACTTCCCTATCTCAGGCCTGTTTCACTTGCTGGAATAGAATGGATATAGCTCCTTTCCAGGGACAACTTTACAACCTCACGTAGCAGCCAAGAAACTCTGCCATGATCAGGTTGGCTCAGGGACTTGTGTAATGGGGCCACTGAGCTTTGGGAAAGTAGATTCTTGCCTGAACTCATGGCCACGCCTCATTTCATCCTACAGGCCTGGCTCTCTCAGTAGTTCATGGTCACATACATGTACAGATATTCTACTAAATGTGATTGCTACATTGATAACTTAGTTTTCTTTTCTGCCATTTGCAAAGTCAGAGCCTCTTTTTATTTGTCTGAAACTAACAGGCATTCCTCATTTAATGACCAAATTCCATTCCTGCAATTTAACGTTCCTATATCAAGTAAATCAGTTGCTAAATGAAGAATTATATATAGTATGAACATTACAATGTACAGAACAAAGAAATGGACAAGGGAAGCTCCAACTGGCTGACTTTGCTTTTATTGGCATAATTCTTACATGCAGTACTGTAACATATAATAGAACATAATACTGTAATCTAAGAATAATCAGCAAAAATTAAAGTACTGTATAATAGGATATACTATACCCAAAATAAGACATTGAGGCTCTATAAACAGGTTGTACAGAACTGTAAAGAAATGGATCACTTTGCTATTTCATCCCCATGGCGCGTGGTGGTAAGTGCAGTCAGGAAATCATGCAAGCTGATTGATGAGGCTGTGAGTGAGCACAAGCAGCTATTAGGACCTGAAGACCTCCCGAGCCTTATCAACAAACTGGAAGAACGTGAAGAATTCTTACCAACATTTTGGGCATTGACTAATGATCTACTTGAAATCTTAGAAATGGAGGAGTGGGATGTCTTTGTATCTGGAGTAAAGAAATTAAAAGTACTTTCAGTCTCAAATAAACAAAAATGGGTTGCAAGTCTGAGTGGCAGGTTGTAAGTCTGAACCACCCACCTTGGCTTTACAGTAAGTTCAAACACTCATTACACAGGTGGGTCATGAGTGAGGAATGTCCGTGACCTCTTCCAACATCCGAGGCACTTTGTGGCTGGGATATTCACGAAGCCTCAAAGGCCGTTTGCGGCTTGTAGCCCCTAAGCCGTATCTTCATTATCTTCTACCAGAGTTTTCATTTTGCTCCCTTTTCCGTAATTCATTGATATCATTTTACTCATTTACTAATGATTATTTTCAGTTTGGATTTCTTTAGACAAAAATGTTATCCTAGAGGACCTGTCTGTTCTCCAGATCTTGGTCAGTTTTAGATTTCGCCATGCTGACATTGGCAGTATCTGGTCTTGGAACCCAAGATAATTGCATAAGTAATGGAGGTTTGGATGAGTATATCTTTCAACATCTACTCATGGGGCCCTGGGTGTGTGATAAGCAACTGTCTGCTATATAGTCTTACAAAATGATTTGCTTTCTTTAAACTCCCATTTCACTGACTAGAATAATTCTTACCTCTTGAATTAGAAGAATTTAATGAGCTTATAGAGTTCTTTTATCTCAGCGTATGTAGAAACAGAGCCCAGTACAGGTATTAATGTACACGTGGTTAACTGACTGTGGATGTTGGGAAGAAAAACCAGGGAAAGTCAAGGCGGTACCTGGGTGTGCAGGTCAAACATCAGCCTGATTCTCTGAGGGCGGCTCTGGAGCATGAACCGCACCATGGCAGGGCCCTCCATGGAGGGAGCCATAGTGGTGATGCTGCACCATTAGTCTGCAGGGAATGCTCTGGAGGAAGCTGGAGGTCCGAGTCCCGGGCCACAGAGCCCAGAGCAGGCGGGGATGAAGGCTCCCAACAACCCTGGAAACAGCGCCATTTTGCTCATGACCTCACAACAGTGTCAGAGAAGCAAGCAGGTGCTGTAATGGTGAACCAATGGAGTTTACAGATTTCAGGGAAAGATTAGGGCTCATATGTGCCGACCTCAGCTGAAGAAAATTTCTGGGGGAATTATGTCAGTAAGCAGAGCTCTGAATGGTAAATTGGAGGAAGCAAGGTAAAAATGACATCTCAGCCTTCAAGGGGAAGTATTTGACCAAGGCTTTAATCCGAAATAAATTCCCTTGTTTCATCTACCTGACAGAGAGGCAGTGGGTAGTTACTACTGGGAAAAATGAGGGATTTACTTTCTGTGTGTCCTTTGGGTATAACATGACAAACCAAGGTTTGATGTGGTGAGCCCCGGATGGAGTTCACTCCTCCCAGCTGTCCTCCAAATACGGTGTTCACGGGAATGCTCTTTCAGTGGGGCCTGAGGAGAGCACTCTGCATGTATGCAGACTGATACCAGCATGTGCTGGGAACTGCTCCAAACCAAGCTCCAGCAGCCTGCAAGGACATATACAAGGCTCAGAATGAACACTGCAGCCTGGACTGACCTGAAAGAGGGCACAAACACACTGTCTTGGCAGTGTGGCCATTTGATTCTGCTTAGGGGCCACTCAGGCGAACAGGTGGACCGAGTGCATCCATGGCTCAAAAGGTAGCAGTCAGATGAGTATTTTGCTAAAATCTCAGCTCTTCTGTGGATACAGTCATGATGCTTTAAAGATGAGAGCAAGAGGCAGAGAGATTAATGTCAATCTGTGATGCTTCCAGCTGGGAAAAAGCATCGATTCATTCATGAGATTGTCGACGGCAGGTGCCCTCTGTGGTCTCTGCCAGCACACAAAGCTGTTCTGATCCCTCACCCTTTCCTGACTGTTCTATAAGAGGGAACGGAAATGAGAGAGATGCAAATTCTTCAGAACCTCAAGATCCTCTTCCCTCTGGAATGTGAAAGCCGCCTCTTCTGCCGTTCAGTAGAGGTTGCTCAGGGACAGCAGGCCTGCATGAGCCGGGAGACACTATAGACCCAGACCGTCCTGTCGCGGGTGTCCGGTGAGCTCAAGCAGCTTCCTGGTGCAGAGGGGGCTGGCGGAGGGAAGCGCAGCTCTCCGAGGTGTGGTGGGAGATGCCTCCACTCTGCTTTTCCTCTGCTTCCGTGAGGCTCTGCCTGGGCTCTCTCCTGAAAGACGTCTCTCGTGCTCACCTGGCTCGATGTTTTGGAGCAAGCAGGGCTGAGGGATGAGATTAGAAAGAACAGAGTTCAGTATGTCTAGTCAAAGGAACTCACGGGGTACATGGTTGCCAGGCATACTGATTTCAATGAATTTTAACTTCCATGCCTAGTTTGGAATTTGGGAAGGGGCCAGCCATTAATTCCCACATGACTTGAAAGCACTGCGCCATGTACATGGTGTCTACTGTCGGCTGAGAATGATCTCGGACAGCTCAAGTACCGAAGACTGACGGGAGAGGGAAGAGCACCCGGGACAACCGGGGCCCAGACGCCTCTCCCAGCCTGGCGTGTCAGGCTGCTGTGTGCCCTGATTTGTACTGTTTATCTTCCTTAACTGTCACTTTTTTACTTGTAGCATAAGGCTAATACCTGAGTTTCTAACTCAAGAAGTGTATTATTTTAGATAATTTTGGAAGTTTTTAGTTTTTGAAAAGTTAGTAGCATTGTAAAAATCTAGCCAGGCATGGTGGCTCACGCCTGTCATCCCAGCACTCTGGAGGCAGAGGCAGGAGGATTGCTGAGTTCAAGGTTTGCCTGGGCTACATAGTGAGCTCAGGGCCAACCTGAACTACAAAGCAAGACCCTGTCTCAAAAAAAACAACAAAAAAAAACCCTCCACGAAATGTGTACAAAGAGTTATATGATACACAAAACGTGATTTGTGTCTCCTTGGGATCAAATAGTACCACACTGCGAATATATGGGCCATTTTCTTAACCCATTTGTCCGCTTGTGGGCTCCTAGGTCTCTGTGATAATTCAGCTCTTATGAATTATTCTGCTACAAACATGGGATGCATGTATCACTGCAATATGTCATCCTTCTATCTTTCACAAGGAAGTATATGGATCTTAAGACCATAGTCAGACACAAGGGGTTAACTATCACTTGGTTCTTTCTATATGAGAAACTCAGAATCCAAATAATTTAAGGAGTAAAACAAAAGGGGAATAGGAAGAAATAGGAAGGTAGATTTTGTGAGGATGGGGAGGGGATCTGGGACAGAGAGAAAGGCAGGAAGAGGAAGGAAAAGAGAAATTAATTAAGATGATATATATATGTGTGTGTGTGTGTATGCGTGTGTGTGTGTGTGTGTGTGTGTGTGTGTACTAATTCCGCAAGACCTCAAACATATCTCAACCAATTAAAAATAAAAAAGAAAGACATGTGATACTTGGTTCTACAACAGGTAGGTCGCTGTGCAGTGAGCTGGCATGGGATATTTGAGCTGGGCCTCAAGAAAAGGTGGCTTTCATCCTGCGAGCACGAGGTCAGTGGAGTTCAAATAAGAGAATGATCTGTCTTACTTCCCCAGGACTGCAGTAAGAAGACACCACAAGTGAAGTGGCTTAGAATAATAAATTCACTCACACAGACCAGGAGGCTAGAAGGACAAAACCGGGCAGTGAGCAAAGAGCCAGCCCCTCCTGGAGCTTCTGGTGGAAGCTCCTCTGTGGATGCTCCTAACCCCTGACATTTTCCAGCCTGTCTTGAGCGGTGAGGCCCCATCCATCCTTGGGCTCCATTGTCACGTGGCACTCCGTGTGAGCCTCTGTCCAGGCAGTCTCCTCTTACAAGAACGCATCACTGGGTTAGTGTTTACCCTCATCTCACATGACCTCACATTCATTCAGGTGCAGATTTGAAGTCTGTCCCCTGCATTCTCAGGCCCTGGGGCTCAAGATCTGAACATATTTGAGGGCAGAGCTTCATTCAACCACAGGATGATAAGAGCAGAATTCAGAAGAGGTAGGCACAAGATACCTTCTGATGGATGGGTAGATTATCAGGAGCATAGCAGAAATGTGGCAGATGAATAGACTACAGTGACGTCAGAGCTGAACTGCAACCATTGATTGAGTAGCAGGGGAAGATCTGGGAGTATCAAGATGGATAAAGTTGCAACTCTGCAATAGAAATATTTTCTGGAGCATACAAAGCCCTCTTCTACAGATAACTAAGATGAGATAGCCAATGCTCCTGCACACTGTGACAATATGGTGTCTGTCCTGGGGATGTGGGCTGTGGGTCTCCTCACTCTATGTGTTTATTCATTACAGAGTGTTCAGAACTGAGCATAATTTCTGACACACTGTAGATACTCAGTAGATACATGAACGGATGTCTGCTTTTACCAATGAGAAACTCACTGAAAGTAACTCGAGTAACAGAGATGTTAAAAATCTGGTCTGTTTGATTCCGGAACTTCTGTTTTCTTGAATGCTATAGTATTCTTTCAGGACCTGCTAACTCTGGATGGTTTACTGTTTGAATCATTAAGTCTATTTCCCACTATGCATCGAGGTCAGCGGTAGTGGGAAGCTCTAGCCCGCCTTCCCAAGACCATGGGGCAAGGTTATTTGACGTGGCAATGCCTTGGCCTGGCTCCTCCCTCCAATGACATGCTCCCTTTCTCCGCAGATGTGAGGGAGAGCCTAGAGGACATGCTGACATTTGGCATCTGCAAAAGGCCATTGTAATTCCTCTGTCCCAGGCATTGGCATTCATCCTTTTAATATCCATTTAAAATAGCATCACACTCTGACCTTCTGCCCACAGAGATAAACAGTAGTATTCAGAACTATAGACTTCCCCCAAGGCCTTCATTACTGATTTGAGAGATAAAATGGAATTTAGGTTTCATTAGACTCTCAAGATGCAGGGAAACTTAAAGTTCACCTGATTTTTATCCCTCATAAACAGTGCTCCAAGCATCAGTCCCCACTCCTGCCTCACACACACACACATACATGCACATGTATTCATATGCACACACAGGCACATAGTCATCTGAAAGGCTTTTCCAAAAACTGAGCCTCCAGGCATAACCACAAAGGAAATCATGGCCTTAGCCTTTTAAAGCAAGGATAAAATAACCAGAGTAGTTCTTACAAAAAGAGAAATTTAATATTTAAAGTATCAGTGGGAAAATCTTACCACTGCCTGAAATATAAATGGTACATGGTATACACAGCTACATTTATGCTATTCAGTTGGAGTACAAATTAATTTGCTGTTATTTTTTCACACTTCCCTCTAACAGTAATGTGAGCTGTGAACAGTGGACGATCATGTTGAACATTATTTGCTTCCAACTGCTGCCTTCAATGATGCTTTCTTCTCTCTGTCCAAGCGGTGCACCTCCATCCTCTGTTCACCATTACTCACTTATCAGGATTACTCACTTATCAGGATTACTCACATATCAGGATGGCCAAGACTTTGCCTGACACTCAAAGAAGGAAGAGGAGAGTCTTCGTCAAGTCATTCTCTAGCCAAGATGGAAAGAACAACAGTGCTAAAAATTCAGAGTGGCTAAAGGTTATTTGAAGGGTAGTCCTCCAGTTCAGCAGAGCATGAATCGGGCCAAAGGATAAAATTAATCAGAACCATTTAAGTCAAGGTTTAGTACCACTTACCCCTGTCCACAAAACTATCAGAATGTGTTATTTCAGGGGCAGAGCTGTCCAGAGGTGAAGGAGAGTCTACTCAGGGAGACTCTGTAAGGAGGCTTATAGAGCATTGGCGTGGTACTTTGATGTACCCAGGTAAAGATACACATCCATGGTTCTTCATATGAGAATACGGAGACATCACCTTCATTGCAGCAAACTTATGAAAAGACAGATTCTACAAGGAGGAGAAAGAGTTCTGATAGAAATGCCAGGTATCAGCCCCTTTAACATGGATAGCAGTCGGCTGAGATACTTTTGCTCACAAAAGACAGGCCATAAAGAATTTTGACCCCACACTTGGCCAGCAGAGCTGACTGGGATCCCTCAATACTTCTGAGTAATAAGGGGACAGGCTAAGATCTGTTTCTTTAAAACACCATTCTGACAGCAGCATGGAAGGCGCCAGGGAAATGGGTAATCCTGGGGTGAGATCATCGAATATTTTGGTCTGTGGAAGAAAAAGCAGAACAAGAGGAAAAAGGCAGATTAACTACATTCAATAGGGAGAATCTGTAGGATTTTCTACTTTTGAATGTGGCAGTTAGAAAAGGGGAGCTGGGGTGATCTAGAGTAAAGTTAGGCGGCTGGCTGGAGAATCATGTTTTTTATAAAGAGGGGAAGGGAGAAAAGGCAAACATACTTAAAGATGAGTTTATTCATTGAAGTCTTCCATGTGAGGCGTCAGGAGGGTTTCTGGGAATATATGTCCAAAGTACAACGAGTGGAAGACAGAAATATATCATCATCAGGAGAGTCATGATGTCAAAGCTTACACATGAAGGAAATCTCCGAACTGTTACAATCTAACATGATTGATGTCATTTATGCGAGATTAACAAAGGAAGAGAATCCGCCTAGGCAGACTTGGTTTAAACCACCAGAGAAGAAACAGGTAAAAAGTAAGTGTGGTCGATGTGAATCCTAAGGGGACAATTTAAGAAGAAGGAAATGGTTGGTAATTTCAAATAAGATAGAAAAAGAAGTTACAGTTGCTAAACCTAATCCAAGCTTAATTCTTCTTTGGTATATACTACCTAAATAAATGACAACTCCTTTTAACTCTGTTTTGTTTTAATTTTTGCTTTTTTGAGACAGGGTCTTGCTATGCAGTTTGAACTGGCTTCAAACTTACCACATAAGCCTTGAGTTCATGATGATCCTCCTGCCTCAGCATCGTGAGAGCTGGGCTTATAGGCGTGTGCCCTCAGGCCTGGGCTAGCTTTTTGTTGTTGTTGAATCAAGTTCAGGACCTTGCACCTTAACTCTGAACTCATAACCAAAGGAAGAATGACTATCACCAAGAAATTAATTAATAATAAATTCTGGTGGGAATGTGGGGGAA
This sequence comes from Thryonomys swinderianus, assembly GCA_004025085.1. NCBI lineage: Eukaryota > Metazoa > Chordata > Mammalia > Rodentia > Thryonomyidae > Thryonomys > Thryonomys swinderianus. Next base: position 21,355 of record PVIC010001847.1, on the reverse strand, counting down.
AATAACTCCTCAGTCTTGTTCCTGGAATGTAAATGGGTGTCACCATTATAGAAATCAATGTGGAGATTCAACAAGCTAAAAAAGAAATTCTGTTTTTGAACCAACTATTCCCTAGCCACAGTATTAAATGGATACATGTATCCCATGCTTACAGCAGCTCAATATGTAACAGGCAAATCTTGGAAATGTGCTATATGGTCTATCAACATTTGAATGGATAAAGAAAGTGTGGTATTTACAGAGAGTTAGAAAAAACAAGCAGCTCAGGAGGCAGAGGCAGGGGGATTGTTGTGAGTTCGAGGCCAGCCTGGGTGACACGGTGAGCTCAGGGTCACCCTGAACAACAAAGCGGGACCCTGTCTCAAAAACTAAAACAAAAAAAATAAATAAAATGGATTTATCTTAAAATAGAAGGAACACGTGCAGTGGGTAGGGGAAGAGGGAAAATGAGAATTAAGTTATGTCATATACTGGTCCAAATTCTCAATGTGGAGTGTAATTGTCATGTGTATATATAATGTACCAATAAATTAAATGACATTAAAAAACAGAAGACACAAGCAGGGAGAAGGCCAGGGGACTAAAGAGAGAATGAAGGTGTATTGAGTACGTCTTCCGACTCCCCACAATGACTGTCGCCGGAAGCACTGCGCCCGCGTACGCACACAAGCAGAAGTGACAACAAGAAACCAAATCTGACTCTTCTCTTTTACGCACACCTGCCCTGTGGTCCGGTGGAAGCTCCTGCGTCTTCTCACTTCACGACGGGCCCGTAACGCAGCTCCCTCCCTCCAGCCTCACTGCCAAAGAAGAAAGCAGAGTCTTCATGAGCCCACCATGACCTTAGTTTTCTTGCTGTGTCACAGTCACTGCGTATGTACGAAGTATACATGCATGTACATCAATTCACGTAAGCGCATGACCATCAGAACATCATGTGCCGATCTAGTTTCTCTCGCTCTGGGTTTTCGCCCTCCGTCCTCTCCGGGGCCTCCCGCCAGGAGGACGAGCTGACCTTCCTCGTGGCAGAAGCCCCAGGGCTGAGGGCTGTGAGCGCACCTCGCTGAGTCGGTGGCTCCTGAGCAAGCACCGTGCCAGGAACTCACGTCTCTTCAGTTCTTGGCTGCTTGTCTTCGCAGCCAGATGAGCTTTTCTGGATCCGTACGATGAGTGTTCCCAGTAACTAAAGCCTTCCTTTTTGGAAACTTTAATGAAAAACAGGTATCATTTCTCTATTTATTTATTCTCCTCCTGCCGGGACCACACAATGGCTTGGAATCGAGCCATTTATCTAACCCTGCAGTGATCCCAGTGAACCGTCTGGTGGTCCCTGGTCAGGTTGTAACCATGGGAACCAGGACAGGCCGCAGGGACTAAGCGTGGCCGTCGGCCTCTCCTGAAGGTCAAGGGAGGTGCGTCTCTCCAGGAGCCACCCTGACCCGGTACATCTAAGGCCTAAGCAGTCAGGACAGCTGTGTCACTAAGAAAATGAATACAGGGTTGTAAATACAATGTTGATATGTGATATCCGAAACATTTATATGCAAAAAAGTGAAATACCTAGACCGTGTTACATGCGTTAAAACGAACACCATGATACCACGGCCCATGTGCTCCCGGGACAAACCAAAAGGAGACTGAATGAACCTACAAGTGGCCTGGGAAGAAAGAGAGAACGCGGCTGAGCCGCAGGATCGTGGTGGCGCAGAAGAGGTCCTCTGAAGGTGGTCTCCAGCCGAGCCACAGAGCAGCACAAGCGCCCACTAGACATGAGGACGGCCCCGCTCCAGCTCAGTGTGTCCCGCTCGGGGCAGGAATTTGCAGAGCGACTTTCAGCCAGGAAGAGAGAAATGAGAATTTGGTTCCCAGCTTTCTGTCCTTCCCATTGTGTGCAGCGTGCTGTGAAGAGCTTGCAGAAAGAACAGCTGTGGGTCTCCAGTACAGCTAATCCTTTCGGAAAAAAAAGAAAAAGTTACATAACATAAATGTGTGCAGCTTTATCCTTTCCTCCTCCTTAATCTAAACCATCCCAGCTTGGGTGGAGTATGCACTATGCGTTCAGCGTCTCGCCACAGAGCAGGAGCGAGTCTGTCCAGCCCCGGAGCATGGCTGGTGGAGGTGGTCAGAGCGATACACACGGCCTTCCCCTCTGGGGTCTGAGGGCGTCTGTCCTGTTCAGGTCCCAGAAGGCTAAGTCGTGCCCGTGTGTAACAGTCAGTGAGCATCATCCTGGGGAGGAAAAGCGCAGAGAAAAGAGTCGTTCGAAAGCACCGGAGCAAGCAAACTGAGAAGCAGGTACAGGTCAGGGAGGAGGCCGCCCTGTGGACTTCGTGGTAGCATCAGCACAGCCCCTGCAGCAGAAAGCACCTTCTGCAATTCCAGTGTCTTTCTGAGCTCTCTAAGACTGGGCTCTAGCGTCTTGGATCTTCTGGCCCAACTTCCTCACGCAGCCCAAGAGCAGACTGAGATGCCGTCACAGCTCCCTCATGAGTGACGTGTCTGCTCTTTATGAGGCAATGTGCCTAACACTTTGCATAAATCCGTTTAGCATTCCAGGTTCCTCTCCCTGCTCCGTAATAGACAAATGAAAGACCACTCTCAGCAGGTATAGGAAAAATTGGCAGATAAGAAATCAACTCCTTATCCATGTAATCCTAATTCTCCAAATATCCATGAATAAAAACTACTTCTTAAAATATATTATATTTGTTTTTGATATTTCTATTTAAGGGGAGGAAGAGAATGGACTGGTGATATAAAAATATAGATATGTCATACACGTGCACCAACTCCTATGATGAATACAATCACTGTATACTGCAAATGTATACCAATAAGTATTAAAAATAAACACATTTAGAATTAGTAAGCACATGAGCACATGTGTGTGTGTGCATATTAACAGACGACAAAAACCTTTTTATTTTCTCCATGTCCTACTTCAGTGTTCAGTCTTTGAACCCAAGTCTTCCCCATTCCAATTACAGGCCCGTGCAAATCCTCACTCACAGCCCACGCTGAGGTACACAGTGCTCCCAGAGTGGTGATTGGGCCGCTCTCCAGTCCGTGTCCTGCAGCTTGGCAGGCAGGGCTGCCGAGTGTGTGACGAGGTCGCGAGACAGAAGAGCCCTCCGGGAGAACTCTTTCAGACTCACCTGATGATGTCATAGTCATTCCTCTGAGCTGGACTAGTCGGGCCCCAAAATCACGTGCTCGAGCCACACATCGCAGGATTTGCTCAGTGCGACCCGTGCAGGTAACCACAGCTGCTGTTAAGTGACAGATCTCAGAGGCCGGCTTCCTTCGCTTAGTCCTGATGGTTAGCTCTTCTGTGCTGGCCATCAAACGGAGTGCCTCAGCATTTACATTTGAAAGTGCATATTAGCATCTCCAAGCCCTGGCCCAGGAATGCTCTGTTCGTCCTGTTCTTCATGTTCTTCCAGCCAAAGCCCACAGCGAGGGCAGCAAGACACTCTCCGCATGTCCTGGGCACCATGATGGAGATGCGAAACCCCAGAGGGAAACGTGATGTGGTTTGAAGTATGGAATCTTGGCCAATACATTTTCAGTAACCTCCCTCCAAAGAGGTGGTTTGAGATAAAAATGGTATCCCACTTGAGAGACTCTTGTGTTGGTCTGGCGAGGGCGAAAATCCAGGCATCCCACAAGCTTGTGAAAGAAAAACTAGATTTTTAGTTCCTGAGGCTTGGGTTTAATTCCCATTTCAAAAGAATAAAAGATGAAAGGGACTCACTAGCTAATTTTAGAGCTGCTTCTTCATCCAGTTGATTGACTCAAACTGCAAAGAGGGAAAAGGGGGCTGAGGAAAGAATTGAAATATTTACTTTAAAATCTACTAAACTCATGAAGTTGGATCATGCTGTATCTTCATTCTAAACCATTTCGAGGTGAAACACTTTATGATTTGTCCTGTAGAGCCATTTTGTTAAGTTAGATAAAAATGAAGATTCCCCTGAGTTCATTAATTAATGGGAGGATCGTCAAAAAATCCCTCTGTGTCTGCAGACGTAGCTTTCTTCATCTTTAAAACTAAGAGATGAAATTGAGACTATAAAAGGGAAAAGAGCCTTAAAGTCATCAAGTTTGATCTTAGGAAGCAAAGCTGATGAAACTTGGGCTGGCACCAGGTCTTATCTAGTTAGCAACAGAAGCAGAAGGAGAGCTTTGCTGCCCTGAGTTTTGTTTTTATTTCTTTAGAGAAAGGAGCTTCAACAAACATCAGCTGAATGTCCTCAGTGTTTCTGGAAGAATATATGTGAGGAAGCTGTGACGGATGTGAAAATTGGAATTCTGAAGCACTTTGGGGACCGAGACAGCGTTGGTCACAAGCCAGGATGGAGCGAGGGTGAGAGGCCTCCTCAGTGCCGGCCGGCCTTGTCCTTGACGTGTCTGGTGACTGCCCCGAAGAAGCCAGGACAGAAAGCCTCAGGCAACCGGTGCCAGCAGGGAGGAGCAGCAGCTGTCTCGCTAACACCTGGCGCTGAGAGTCTCGACTGCTGCACACGAACTTGCTTTATCTCCCCAGGGCCTAGAGTCCGAGGGTTCTAGAAACAACCATGGGAAAGATGTTCCTATAGCTTTAGTGGACACGGTAATGGGAAATAAATGCAGAAGGTTGCTCACTGGTCCCATCCCTCTCCCTCCACTACAAATGGAAATCTGATCAGCAAGATCCCCACAAAAGAATTCCACCACTGGCTCCAGGGTGCACAGATATCCTATTGATCCAGGCTTGATTTTTACCTTTCTCCCACACGAGGTATACCTCTTCCTCTGAATGATATTTTATTCCTTCAAATAGCTCTATGGGTATTTTCACTCTCATCTGCTCTTGTCTCTTGGGATGGTCTTGCACCTCTGCGTGATGGCTTACCTTCCACCTGGCCACCACCCTAGCACCTCTGCCAACCTGCAACCATGTGCAACCCACCTCCAGAAGACCCTAGTGGGCTCTGAAGGGCTCGCTGTCCCTTCTTTGACTCCCAGGCTACTGCAGCAGTTGACCTTTAAGAAGCCTTAGGACACCATGGTGCTATTATCTGTTTAAATTCTCAACACTTTAGCTGCTCAGTAAACTCTGCTGTATCTTAGGTTTGGATGGACATTTTATTTCCAGAGGTCAACACTGTTTTCAGTACAGCCGAAGTCCTTCTAAATAGCTCATACATAAAAATAACTAGTATTTATTAAACACTGTATCACAACCAATGTTTGAGAGTCTCATGGTTCATTCTTTCACCGACCTAAAGGAAAGTGTTATTTACTGTCGGCTGATAGAGGAGAAATTTTAGATTAAGAGACTTTTAAAACTTACCTAAAGCTACATGATTGCCTAGTTTCAGAGCAGGGGATGGAAAATAGGAAGTTTGCCTGGAGAACTTGTGTTCTTGCCCGCTTGTTGACCTTTACAGATGTGAAGCTCAGACCCACTTTATTCTCTCTTGAAATCTATGACTTCCCTGGGCTTTGGTACATGGGAATGCTGTGTAGAAGAGTGTTTCTCTCATTACCAAGGTATTGTCTTTGCAGTCACTTCCTGTTCGGGAGTAGGGTGTGGAGAGGGTGGAAACATTTGTTTAGGCTCTTCTCATTCAGAGACCTGCCTGGCGTCTCAGCCCCCATGCACCCATGTTGAGGAAGAGCTACTCCTGCTCCAGTTCTGAGGAAATGTGCGAAGAACAAAGTGTCTCAGATGGAGCCTTATGGGTCCTTTGCTGAGCGATTCCCGGCAGCACGCGGCACCCACGTCATGTCTATGAGTGTCCACTCGAAGCATAACCCAGTTGTCTTATGGTGTTTGTCACGGGAGATGGTCAAGGAATGGTAATAATGAGAAGAGAGAAAAACCAGATTTTGTTCTCTAAGTCCTGACTGCGTTTCCTTACAGAATCCTTATGATCTTGTCTCATTTCTCCTTATCCCACCATTTCTTCATCATGCACCCCACAAGATATCATGTTAAAGACTTTATACGAGCCCAGAAACACCAGTGTTAAAGGAAATTGAAGAAATTTGCCCAGAAAAGAACGGCATATTTGTCAAAAAGAAATAGACTTCATGGAAGTCAGACGAATCTGGGGTTCTGATTTTACGGTTTCCCCAGAACCCTTTCCACCCCACCTCTTCATGTTGAGCACACTCTGGGTGAAGAGCTAACTATCTTTGTGCTTTCTAGTCTGGGGTCCATCAACTATGGGATGCCACCAAAACCATGTCTACACAGGACCTTTCATCCAGTGCAGCTATGAGAACCAATTTCCCATGAAGGATATTGGCCAAATGGAATAATGACACATTTAAATCACAAGGGAGAAGGTGGACCAATGCCTAACCATCAGTATAATCACAATCGTGGCCAAACACAAGTTCCTACTGCCTACCATTGGATTTCCCTTTTGGAATTGACACTGCTTTTTTTAGTTATATGCCAGTTCTGTGGCATGTAGGGAGGCCAGCTTGATTGGGTCATACATGATGGTATAAACCTATTTTCCTTCATCATATCAATTCTTAGCATTAAAACAATTGATATTTATAAAATTTAACTCTGGAAGAAGCTATTGACAACTACTTATTCATCAATATTAAGCAAGCATATTTGATTAGCTACATATAGAAACAAAGATCAGTTTCTTTTAAAAGTCACAGCAGGAAACATCTTGAGGCTAAGAATGTTAGAGGAAGTGGAAAGGATCAGCCAGAGACAACCCTATAGTGTCACAGAACAACAAGGATGGGCAGGGGTGCTGAGACACATAACTAAAGAATGAAAAGCAACATCAGTGTTGTACATCGCAATGTAGACCAACTAAACACCTTCAAACTAATCACATAACAACAAACACACTTCCTCTACAGTGGGCAGTGCTTGAAGTCTGGGAAACAGACCTCAGCATCAGGAATGTCTTTCTAGGTGTCAGATCTTCTGGAAGACAGCAAGACTGGCCTGGAGGTGCTATTTCCAGGCACTGGGGGTGTCCTGGCAGAAACTGGCTGGTCATTTGGTGATGTTGTCAATTGGGTTTTAGTGTCAGGTACTTGTTCAGACTACATCAGTAAATAAACAAGCACCGACCGACCCCATGTAGTACCCATTATGCAGCACTGGATTTGATTTGATTTGACCACAGTTAACACAGTAGCTGTCTACAGCCATGTGGAAATGCAGCAAGCGATTTGTTAAATATTCCAAGAAGTTCAAAGTAGTTCCAAGTAGTTCATGATAGTAAATTGGGTCATACATGCCATTAAAAACTCAAGGAATTCCCATTTTCCCCTCTAGTATTGTTATTATTTAAACTTTATTCTCATGCTTATAATAATGATAAAGTTAATAAAAAATGATGATACCCCAGTGATACTGACATTCTTGCAATATAGCAATATGCCAAGAATATTCATGTCACTTTTATGTATGAATATATTTACTCATTACTTTCATAATGGTTGTTTATATAAAGAACTCATACTTACTTTCCAGAAAATAAAAACAACTGTGTGTGTGTGTGTGTGAGAGAGAGAGAGAGAGAGAGACAGACAGACAGACAGATAGACAGACAGACAGACTAACGTGGCTAAACAGAGTAATTTCTATCACTATAGGACAATTGTTCTTAGAAGCACATGAAAAACAAGTCTTCATTTGTTTCTTTGGTCAAAAGCGCATCACATCCCTGTCTTTTGCAGGCAGGTGGCTAAAGGAGAAGAGGCATGAATAGAGCTTCTGCCAGCCTGCAAACAGGCTGCAGTGCGGGAGTCGGCCCTCCCCACATCTAGAATGCCAGTTGATCCCACTGGTCCTTTCAATAGCACTATTGCTAGGTATCGATGAAGACTGAATTTGGAGTAGCCAGCCAGCAGGGAGCAGTGCTAAAGCCCAGGCACAAGTCCACTACTGGTGATGTTAGAGAACACAGTTCCTTGCCTGGGTTGGCTTTACTGCCCTTACTTCCCTGAAATTTGATAACTGAGATGTGCTAATCACCTCGAAATAGCAGACGGAATAGAATTACACAGGAGCGAGCCCAAAGCGATCCTTTTCCTGTAATGGCTTTCCATGAACTTGCTGGATCCAGTAAAGGTCTAACGAGGTGAGCGTTAGATGCCACCCAGCCAGGCCAATTTCAGGCTGGCACCAGAAGCAAGAGCACTGTTTCTGCCACAACCAAGCAAGGCACAGATTCTCGGGATGGAGAGCCATTCTCCGGAGAGAGGTTTGATCTTTTCAACAGCTCACTGCGCGTATCGGTTTGCAGGAATGTCACTTGTGCAGACCAGGCTCAGTGTCCTCTGTGGCAGTGCGGTGACCTGAGAAAGACGCTCCTTCCTCGCTTATTCCACCTGAACTCCCAAGAGGGGCCTAAGCGCTGGGAACATCTAGATCACCCTAAGACAGAGCCTTTCCCTTTTTGGCAGAAGTTACTCCTGCGGGATTTGTAGGTTAAAGGGCTACGGGAGACTTGGATGATGCTGTCTGAAATGTGCTCAGTGGCCCTGGAATTGAGGGCCTAGAGTTACCTGTGCCCAGGTGAGACAGCAGCATTGCACACCCTAGTACGGGCTCCTGGGTTTGGATTCTGTCCCACAACCCCCACATTCTACCCACACCACCAAAACTCTCAAAGCTACTTTGAGAATCAAGCAAATCTGGAAAGTTCTCAGTAAAGTAGGTGGCTGCCATAAAGGTCACAGTCAATGCATGCGTGCAACCATTTATTATTGTAAGTGTTGTCATTGCCCTCACTGTTGCTTACATTATTATTTTTGGTGGATGTGGTGGTACTGGGGGTTGAACTCACAACCTTGCATTTGCAAGGCTGGTGGTGGCACCACTGAACTAAATTACCAGCTCATGCAGACATTTTAAAAAGAAAATTTTGACTTTCTTAGCTGAAGGACAAAATTCTTCACAGACCCCACATATTTCCAAGGCAAAGCTGAGGTCCGTGCTTGTAGACTGTAGCTCTCAGACACCTAAACCAGCATGGCTTCCTGTTTCATCCCGTGCTGAAGGAAGAAAAGGAGAGGGCCTCGGTGGGCCAGAGGGCCCCTGTCCCTCTTCTCATTCCCTCATTCCCTTGTCTTCAGGTGCACTGGTCTCTTGGTCTTTTCTTGGATGTGTTAAGATTATTCCTACCAGGGCCGGAGGGTTAGCTCAGTCTTCCGGCGCCTGCCTCGCAAGCACAAGGACCTGAGTTCGATCCCCGGTAACCACATAGAATGCTGGGCGTGGAGACACGCCCACCAACAATCAACACCGCATACCACAGTGCCGGACATGGTGGCTCACGCCTGTCATCCCAGCACTCGGGAGGCAGAGACAGGAGGATTGCTGAGTTCGCGGCGGTGGCTTGCCTGGGCACCATAGTGAGCTCAGAGCCAGCCTGGACTACAAAGCGAGACCCTGTCTCAAAAAGAAAAAAAAAAAAAAAGATTATTCCTACCACAGTCTTTGCATTTCCTGTGCTCACCAGACTTCAGTGCACTCAGGGTCTCTTGGAGGAGAGTGACATCTAGGAGAATATTATTTGTCACAGAATCCAAACTTTAAAAGCATAACTAAACTGAAACAAAACAAGGTTCTGCATACACTTGGAGTGTAATATACTTTTCTTTAATCAAAATACAATTCCACTTCTCAATTCCCATCCCTATGTACACAAGAACACTTTTTTAAAAGCCAGCCTTCAGAGTCCTTTAAGATAGTCATTCATCTTTTGTGCCTTGCAGTCTCCATTTTTGCCCATTTCTGGGTGTAATTATTAAGAGCGCCCTCTTTCACTTTCCAAAATCTTTTATTACAGAAAGTACATTATATGGTAATGCTGTTTACAATGGCAGTTTCTATTCCTAAGTGTCACTTTACAAAGTAGGACATTTCTTTTAGTTGAGATTCTTTCCAGGAAGCAGGCAGAGGAAAAGAAGAATGAACCTACTCAAATCCAGGTCCCTGTTTTCAAAAGTAAAATTGTATAAATGCTTAATGACTAGCAAACCTTCCTAGTTCTGACAATTGACAGTCATTGTCCAGCACTTACTCACAATATCTCTATCAGTTATTGCCTTCCGTACAGTGGGTAACTTGTTTGATTTCATTTCTCCTTTTGTGCAGATCTGTATTGCTGCTAAGTATAGAAACAAAAATAAGAAATAATAAGGTTTATACTTTTATTGCCCATGTCTAGCACAGAGCTAAGGTTACTCAATATTAACAGGAAAAAATTTGAGTGTGATCATGACATGTATATATAATGTAACAATAAAGATGCAAATTAAAAAGTAGGAAAGAGTTAGAAGGAGGAAAACGAAAGATGAAATATGGAGAGAAGAAAGGAAAAGATATGGAAAGTGGACAGAAAGGTGAGCTAGAGCAGAAGGCAGAGGAAAACTTAAAAAGGGAAGCAAAAAGAAAAGCAAATGGATGGAACCCATGGTAAATATGTGTCTCCTTCAGCACGAGGGACACTAGGTGCCGGCTGGTTCTGTAAAACAGTGTTCTGTTCATCTAGGGCAGACAGACCCAGCCTCTCTTGGGCACACTCTGTGCGACCCTGAGCCACATACCTTTCTAGACTGAAGATGCAGCCAGCATGGATTGTAATTGGCTTCATCTCACACTAGCTACTTAATGGAATTATTGTGCTCTTCTATTTGGCCATTGATAGAAAAATCCCCTCCCCACCAAAACTTTAAAAAAAATTTTTTTAAGAGAGGGAAAAACAATTTATGTGAAACTAAATGCATTTACCAGGTTTCTTCATATCTGCCATGTTTCATCACAATCAGCTACAGTACTTTTGTTTCTAAGCCAATAACCTAATTGTTGCCTGAGTTCAAGCCTTTGGTCAACTGGATTAACAGAACTTTAAAGTCAGCATCTCTTTATAAGTTTGACTTGCAAATAGAATGAGTATTTTTGAGATGAACAGTGTTGCTTCCATAATGGTGTCAAGGTCAGTATGTACTATTTCATAAAATAATGTCTTTTTTTTATGTTGATATTTCACCTTTATTACAGCATACCATATTGATGAATACAATGATTCATTAGAAAATTGGAAAATTTAAATCCATTTATCTACACTATCTATAAAGTGAAGTAATATTTAAGTAAACAATCATTTAAGTGTGATTTTTAAAATTATCTCTCAACAATTAATGAAGAACAACTTCATTTAACTTTGATTTTGTCATGAGTTCATATATAAAATTCACTTATCACTTACTGAATGCTATTCTATGTAAATCACAGTATGTGAGATATAAAAAACCCCACAACTCAATGCTCTTTTTAAATTTAAACACCCTTAAATTACTGGTACTTGATCAGTGTCCACAAAAAGGCTCCAAATAAGATGATTTCTTTCCCTCTAGGGTCAGAAAGAGGACAGGATATCTTATCCCATCATATCTACTTAACATCACACTGGAGGGCCAGGGATTTCCTGAAGTGGTACCACTCCTACCTCGGAAGCACAAAGGCCTGCGTTTGATCCCCAGTACCACACACACACACACACACACACACACATCAACATTGTACTGAAAGTTCTAACAAAGCAACTAGGCAAGAAAATTAAATAAAGGACATTTAGACTCTGTACGGAGCTAGAGAATCACCTACAATAACTATTAGCATGAACAAATACATCTAACAGGTTTCCAAGATAGAAGATCAATCTATAGAAATTAATTGTATTTCTAGATATTTAATATGCAAATACTCTTAAAATTAAATTAGTAAAAAAATCCATTTATAATAGCATCAATATAATCAAATATTCAGAAATAAATTTAATGAAATGATTGTAAACCTATGGTTAAAAACCTTGGAAGAAAACATAATAGGTTTAAATAATTGGGAAGAAACCCCGTGTTCATGGATAGGAAAGCTTAATATTGCCAAGGTAATAGTGTTTTTCAAGATGATTTATACATTCAGTAGAATCCTTTTGAGAGTCCTGGCTGGTTTTTTTATATAACTTGATAATCTGATTCTCAAGCTCCAAGGAATTGCAAAAGGTTCAAGAAGACCAAAAATGGTGCTGAATTATGCTTGCTGATTTCTAAACTTAGCACAAAACAAAGGTGATCAATGCAGTATGGTACTGGAATGCGTAAAGACATGTAGATCAATAGAATTAAATTAAGAGTCTAGAAACATAACCATGGGTATGTGGTTAAAGTGTTCCAAGACCATCCAACGAGAGAAAAATAGTCTTTTCAGCAGTTGCTGATGGAACAACTGGAAATCAATATGGTAGTAAATGAAGATGGATCTTTCATCCATCCAATCATATATTTTGGGGACTGAGAATTTAACTGATCTACAACATAAGATTTTGGTTTTTATTAAAAAAAAGCAGTGTCTCTGGATAATTTGCTAAATCACACAGGCTAAACTGCAATTCGTGACTCTTCTATCGCTGCCTCCCATATTTGAAATCCCATGTTCAGAGGGTTGTTTCACTTTGGAAAAATCATCTTTTTTATCCTAAATACATATATAACTGTAGGTATGCATACATACAAAGCTATGCACACACATATGTATATGTGTATTAATACATCAATTCTGCCTTTTATCTTGTATTTTTGATCCTTTGATATTTGGGGGACTTGCTTACTAACACCTCTTTCCTGGGTTTGCTAATTGCTCAGAATAACATACAGCTTGCCTGTAAATGCAGTATTGAATCAACCAATCTGGAGCCCACATCCTCAGTCACATTCTTTATCCAGTTCTTAACAACCCAGAACTCTCTTCTCCCCTACCAGGCAGATATTCACTAGCGACAGCTCTTAAACTCCAAAGTGACTGTAATTAGGGAGGTTAGCGATCTACCCACCAGCCTATTTCTTGCCCAGAGAAATGACTGTAAAGGGCTTCTGACAATTTGCATCTCTCCTTCTGCCTCTTGTTCAATGTCGATGTCTCCCTGTGTGGTTCCTATGACTTCTGTTGCCCCTTCCCCTCAGATCCATGCAATACTTTTTTTCTTTCTTTCTAGTAGTGGGAATTGAATTCATGGTCTTTCCATTAAACTACATCTGTAGCCTTGTTTTAAAAATGGAATTTTTTATTGGTACATTTTATATACACATCATGATCACACTCAACATTGGAAATTTATACCACTATAGGACATGAGTTAATTCTCATTTTACCCATTTCGCTACCCACCCTACAACCCCCCAATTCAGAAACTTTCTTCTTTTGTTCAAGATTATATTTTTTCTTTCCCCTCATTACTTTCCCCTACCCCTTTCCCTGTAGTGTTTTTTTTTTATTTTTATTTTCAGCCAGAATCTTGCTAACTCATCCAGTTACCCAGACTGGGCTTGAACTTTCAATCTTCCTGCATCAGCCTCTCAGAAGACTGGGTTACAGGGATGTACCAGTGCACCTGGGAGGAACTGACTTTGTGATAATTTTCATCACTTGGTCTGTTGAGTTTGCCACACTTAAATACTGTAGTATAAGAACCTGTACTATAAAAGACACATTCATGCAAGCACACACGTGTGTGTACAAATGTATTTCCATAAGAGTCTAATAGAATAGTTACTTCTGGGTATAGTAGCTAACAACAGATAACCTGATTTCAGTTCCCACCCTCAGTATAATTGAGCAAATTGAGGCCTCTATTCCCTCATTTTTATACCAAAGGATAATAGAAAGTTATAAGTAATTTTCACAAATTAATTCATGTATGTGTATATTTGCACATGCACTGAGAAAGAAGAGAAAGAAAGATACACTGACATTGAGCATGTGAAGTAGACATGCCTGCATCATCAAGAGTTAAATGGAAAACCCTGGAAAAGCACCCGGATGAATTGTATGTGCCACCTTTCAATCTGATCAGCTAAACAATCAATCTCACAAACACTGGAAACATATTCCTTTGTTGAGTTCCAAACCAGAAGAAATTTTGGCTTGTTAGAATACTGGAACAAATGAAAACATAATAAATATTTAAAAATAAAACCTCACTTGGAATTGGTTAAGCTATTTATTGAAAGGACCAAGGGGGAGGAAACTGCTTCCAGGACAGCACTTTTGAAGATTTGCTTGCACACTCCTTAGTGTAAATGAAGACACACGTCATTTCCAGGCTGTAGCTCACTGTGTACCATACCTACTGGTTTCCGCTTGCTATTGCTTTTAAGAAAATGTGTAACACCAGGGACAATGCGATAGTATCTTCAAAGGATAAAAACTAAATTAAATGTACTAAGTTTAAAGATCTAAGGGGAATACACACGTGATATTTTAAACATAAAAGAGTTGCAGAGATGTCACTGACATTTTTGCACTCCAGATAATGTGAAAATAGGCCAAGAAGGTAGGGGGAAAATGTACCTAGAAGGAAGTCTAGTTAAATAAACACGGAAATAAATAGCTGCCTAAATGGTAACTGTGGGGAACAGGGAAAGGCGATTTAACTAGAACCTTTGTGCTAAGTTCTAGTGCCCTGTGAGTCTGACAGCACAAGGAGAGACAACCAATAAACAGGCAGAAATGAGATTTAGAAAAGAAGCTGGGCTTGAGCCTGATCCATGCTACTCTGGGTAGCAAAAGACAAAACACCTGAGCTTGCCACATTTTTGTTTGGTACCAAGCTTTCACACCTATAGTCCCAGCACATGCAAGGCAGAGAAGATGCCAGGAATTGTGTAGATGAAATTCCCATAGGGCAAGGCAGATGCCAGCAATAGTCCTTATAGATGAAGATTCTGTAGGACAGGGCAGGTGCCAGCAATAATCCTTGTAGATGAAGATACTGGTGTAACCCTGCCCTGGAGCATCACAGCATATGGGACCACCAGAGTCCCTGTTGCTACCATCAGTGAAGACAAGAATCAAGTCTCCAAGTCCGTCTGCATGCAAGAAAGCTTGGCCCAGTTGTAATCTTATTGTGCAATTATTTCTCCCAAATAGGACTGTTCCTGACAGATAACTATTTGGATAGACGTATTCTTTTCACTCTAAATATGCATAGAAGATAAGACTGTTTAAAGCAAAATTAATCATATTGTATTAAGAAATGAGTAACACATGTTGCTGTATAATATGCAAAAACAAGCATTCTGGGAGGGAAAAATACAAGTGAATGTCAGAATGTTCTTTAGTATATGTGAAGTGGTGTAATGTGTATTGAACACAGACTATGACAAAGACATGCACTAAAACCCTTTTTAGTATGACGGCTGGGAAATTTCCCAAATTAAATGTTGCAATTATATCATTACTGTGATTCTATTTGGAAATACAGACTTTAGCATTGATTCATAAGGACAGAGCCTCATAGAAAGGATTAGGGTCCTTATAAAAGTGCTTGAAGGAATGAGTTTGTTTTTTTTCTTCCTCACCTGTAAGGATGTAGCATTTGTTCCCTTCTGCCTTCTGGGGACACAGCCTTCATCTTATTCATAGCACTTGGCAACACAGGACCCACTGGGGAACAGAGAGCAGCTGTCTCAGACTGTCCACACGTAGAGGCCTTGACCCTGGGCTGCACTGTTGTCTTCTCTGTGCTTCATTGGTTTGTTTTTGTAGCAAAACACTGAAATTCGTTTTTATTTCCTGTTGTGTATATTACTTAGCTATTTCCTTTACTGTTTACTAAAATAATTATATTTAAAATTCTGAAGTTCTAATGTGCTAACTTAAATTTATACTAGCTTAATGGCAATGATGTCTAAAATACCTACCTTTTAAAGAGTTCTGTCTCTACCCTTTTCAGTTATTAGTGCCACAAAACTACTCTGTCACATATTGTGTATCCAAAAAGATAAATACATTTTTAATGTTTTAGCTTCTTAAATTATGTAGAAAACAAAATGTGGAGTTGTAAACAAACACTCTTAACTTTTATACTAATTGTTTTAAATGTATTAGTATCTTCAGTTATGTAGAAAACCAAAACCCAAGTTAGATATTACTGTTCTATGAGGGTGGCTTTTTATAATTGTCCATGTATTTACTTTTAGAATTTTATTTCTTCACATAACTTGAATTCTACTTCCCCTTCATTTCTACATGGACATTTTCCTTAAGCATTTCTTTCTTGTAAGACAACTCTCATGGATATCAATTTCTTCAGCTTCTATTTATGAGGTGATCTTAATTTCATTCTCACATTTGAATCACATTTTTTATGAATACAATACATTTCATAGATAGTTTATATTTTCTTTTAGGAGTTTTAATGTATCAGCTCACTACCTTTTGCCCTCCAAGTTACTGGCAAGAAACCAGCTGATGATCTTGTTAAAATCACTTTTTACACATCTGTGACCTATTTATTTCACTTATGAGTATGTCCTTAAGGTATGTCCATCCGAGTATAAGTAACGAATGAGTTCTGGAATGCATGATAAATATTGTGAAATAGTAAATATTCAAAGGGATATGGGGTTTAGGGGTAAGTAATGAGGGGAAAGAAAAAACAATTTGACGATAAAAAAGAGTCAACAAAGCTTGGGCATATAGGGGCAGAGGGTTGTAGGGTGGGTAGGGGAAGGGGAAACATGAGAATAAGTCATGTTATATACTGGTACAAGCTCTCAATGTTGAGCATAATTGTGATATATATATTTAACGTACCAATAAAGATTCAGATTTTAAGAAAAAGTTAAAAAATCACTTTGTACATGATATGACACTTCTGTCTTACTGCTTTCAAAGTTCTCTTTTTGTTTTTGAAAATTTGGATAAAATATATGTCTCAATGGGGTTCTTTTTTTTTTTTTTTTGGTGGTGGTTGTGGTGGTAACAATGATTGAACTCAGGCCCTTGTGCTTCCAACGTAGGCACAATACCATCACTGTGGTTCTTCATTTAATTGTCCTGTTCAGAATTCATTGAGTTTCTTGTATAATTTCATTTATAATTTTTTATCAAATTTAGGACGTTGGCAGACATTACTGCTTCAAATACTTTTGCTGTACCTATCAATCTTCTTGTAAGGCTTCCATGGTCTGTCTTTGGGTCAACTTGTTGGTATCCCAAAGAACACTTAGATGTTGTTAACTTAGATGTTGTTAACTCTAAGACTCCTTCATTTCCTTCATCCAAAAAATTATGTCCTGTCTTTAAGCTAGCTGATTCTTTTATTTTTCCTGTTGAATCTGCTCTTAAATTCCTTGGGTAAATTTTCTCAGCTTTTACTTTAGTTGCTTAATTTTCAGGTTCTTAATTTCATTTCAGCTTAATTTTAGATTAATGGATGTACAGAGTTGTTTTATCATGAGACATTTTCACAGATGTTTCTGTTAGTTTATTATTAGTCTTTGAATAGGTCATACTATCCTATTTCTTTGCACACTTTGTGATTCTCTCTTTGCTCATTTTTTTGTTTTATCTTCCTTTATTTTTTCTTTATGATAGGCTAGCTCTGTGCCAAAGACTAACACGATGTATGATCTTGAGGTCTTTTCTGAGATTGTCTTATCCTTAGCCATAAGCAGGACTTTTTAAGATTTTCCATAAGTGCACTGCTTTTGAATTTCCTGATTTCAGATACCTGGTTCCTAATGGAAAGAGAAAAAGATAAATGGCAAGTTATCCCTTTAAATTTTCTGAGAAGCATTTCTGCTGCAAGGGAGAGCCTTGGAACAATAGGAAAGGTATAAAACAATGACCTCAGCTTCTCTACATTTCTGTGATAAGAAGCAGCACTTGGTAATCAAAACACGGAATTTAGTGTTTGGAGGACAACATCATTTTGCCCAGGCTGTCTCCTGTGAATTGTATGAAAGCTGCTGTATAGATGGGTGGTATCTCCTCATCTTCCATTTCCCCAGAATCCTTCCTTATCCTCTGCTTTTAACTACTTAAAACTCTTTCATATTGCACATCTGTGGTTATTTTACCTATTTGTTCTCCAAGTGCCATGTGGATATCCAGAGGCTTCTAGTTCTGTCAGTTCAAATAAATTATGGTGAATAGCTTCAAGCAGAGTCATATATGAAGCTCTGTGTATATCTTTCAAGATGGAAAGCCAAAAAAGGGATTTGAAGATCATTAGAATGTATGAATCCATCTCCTTACCTGGACATCCTCCCATCTATGGCTTTAGCTCTATTTATAATTTTTATCCTTTCTATTTATCTATGCAGTTTTATAAACTGAAACAATGTTGGCTAAGTGTGGATCAAAATAAGATACATGATTATGTACAAGGATCAGAAGACAACAGTGAAATTCAGCACATAGTAGTTAAATCTATGGTGACTGAAGAAAATATTTAATATAATCATATATAAAAAGGTATATATAAGCTTTAATACCATCAGCAATTAAATTTAGGAATCACAGCAAAAATACACTAGAAGTAAATGGGTACAACTTCAACTTTGTGGACATTTTTATTTTTATATAATCAACCAACTAAAGCAAGTAAAGTGACTGATAAACTTTGGCCTCAAATCTTCTGATATCAGTAGTAGGACATTAAACTTTGGCCTCAAATCTTCTGATATTGGTAGTAGGACATGAGTATCTAGTTTTTACCACCATTAGTATTAAAGACAAAGAACTAAAATTCATGTAATTAGGATTGGGATGGAAGGTATAAACTCTGAAGTTGATATATTTCTACCTAAAAAAAATAATGGTAAAACAGACAAACCAACAAATTTAATACTTTAACACCAATGGCTATATAATATCACTATTGCAGAAATGACTTATTTCTTTACACTAAAACAACTTAAAATGTTTAAAAATAAAATGCTCCATTATACAGCAGAGTATCAACCTATATGGGAGTTAGCTTGACCAGTTCCCAAGGATTAAAATATTAAAATTCCAAACAGCACATTAGAAGTTGTATTAGTTGATCTAAATTGTCAATTTGCTGAATTAAGACCCTCCTCAAATAGGCAATCAGACAATGGGGGTGCTACACACATTGTTGGATTACTTCACTGATGCTCATAACCAAATGAGCTGGTATGGAATGTGTGGCGGGACTCCAGCTGGAGGTCACTAGGGGCATGCCTTTGGAGGCATAGCTCTAGCTGGTGCTGTCCTCCTCCTCTGCTCTCCTGACACCATGAAGTAAGAAGCTTCACACCATCATGCATTTCCTGGAGCATAATGTTCCTGCCTCCTGGTTAGCTTACCATGGACTAGAGCTCCAAAACCATGAGCCAAACTAAACTTCTCTTTCTCAAAGTTATGGGAATTAGGTATTTTGTCTTAGTAATGGAAAAGCTGACTAACACACAAGATGATCAGAATAAGTGAAAAAATTTCCATACTTTGAGAATGGATATTTGAAAATTATGATAATTATTATTTTTCAATGTGATGAACTGAATCAAGGGCTTTGAGTTTACTAAGGAGTCACTTTAACAGCAAGCTATACCATCTAGACCTTCAACACTGATAATATTTTAACGATACAAATTGCTTCTAAACTCATCTACAAATTTAATGCAAGTTCAATAAAACTTCCAGTTATATATTTTTATACCCCCTGATAAATCTACACTAAATTTAAATTGATTAAAATATCTAAATTACCCTTAAAATAATAAAGATAAAACTTAACTCTATGAGGTATTAAGACATATAAAAACAGCAATAAAGATAGTATTTTATTGGTATAATAACAGACAAATTAACTAATGGAAGATAATAAGCAGCTTTGAGACAGACTCATAACTTTGAAAGATTTAAATATATGGTAAAGTTGGTACAACCAATTAATGGAAAAAGACAAATTGTTTCATAGATGGCATGAGCAGCAGTGGTTTATCTTAAGGTGAAAAAAGAAGCCACTCTAATACTCTCTGAAAAAAATAAATTGGGAAACTAGAAAGAGGAGAGACATAGAAATGAAAAATTAAAGTATAAATATCATGGTAGTTTTACTTCTATATTTTAAATCAATAAAGAATTAATATCTAGAACATAAAACCATCTCCTGTCAGTTTAAAAGAACCCTGCCATAAAACAAAACAACATACTCTGAGTAAAAGACACAAGCAGGCAAGTTAAAAAAAAGCAATTACATGAAGACATGATCAAATAATTCATAAACTGTCATACAAATTAAAACACATAGAGTAGTAGTGTATATGTATTCAAGAAGCTAATTGGCTTTTTAGGCCAGATTATTCCTGCTTCTTGTAGAGAGTTTTTATTAAAGTCCACCCTTAAAAAAACTGCATCTTAAGAAAAATGCAAACCAAGTTTCTTTAGGTCTTCACTATAAAACAGTTTTCTGAATACTTTCCCCCTTATGCAACAGAGTTGATAAAAGTCAATAGAGAAGCTTTGGTATAACCATTGAAGCTGATAATAAGGGCTTTAATCTGTCCATCATAGTGATAGAAAAGAGATGGTGCTACTTGCTGAACTTTATGCAAGAATAAATTAAGGATTGGGTGAATAAATTCTATCATGTCCTCATTTCTAGCAGGGCTTTAATTTCTATGAGTTGTGACTACTAAAGACTCATAATATAAAATCTAGTGAAAAGAGTCTGATAATTGAAATAATTCCTTTAGCTATTTAGTTAGTAATTTACTAATTGTTTTACTAAAAAAATATTGAGATCCACTATCATTAAGCATTTTCTTAAATTCTGGTAATAAAGAAGGCAGAAATGGTCCCTGTGTTCTGAAAATTAATAATACAGTTTCATTCAAGACCCGGCTCCAGCTTATGCATGCTGTAGGATCCCCAGAAAAGGATTTAACCTTCTAGAAATTGTGGCTTCTCATCTATGTAACTGAAATAAAAATTCCTACCTCAAACTACAGTTGTGAGAATTAAAGCCTTATTAAAAGATGAGAATTTGGGGACACATCAACTCACTATGTAGCCCAGGCAAGCCTCCAACTCAGCAATCCTCCTGCCTCTGCCTCCTGAGTGCTGGGGTGACAGGTGTTTGCCAGCACACTCAGCACTGGGGTATGTGGTACTGATTGCCAGTGGGCGTGAGTCACCATGCCCAGTACTATTGTATGGGGTTACCAGGGATTGAACCAGGGACCTTGCGCTTGCTAGCTAGGCACCAGAACCACTGAGCTAAACCACGGGTCCTTTGTGTAAGACCTTTATGCTTTGCTCACAAACAGTAGAGGACTGTGGTGGTTAATGTTATTTGTCAGTTTGACTGAGTAAACAATACTCAAATACCTGCCCATGGGATTGGAGTGCACTGGAGGAGGTGTGTTCAGAAGAAGCGATATAATTTCTCCACCTCCATGTGAGCAGCAGCCACCCACCATATTGGAGACCTGAGTAGAAGCTAAAGACAGAAGGAGGAGGAATTTTTTCTATCTTTTCCAGAACTCGGAGGTCCGTTTTCTC